>CATQJL010000001.1:99837839-100014469 GCA_958299035.1 Cylicocyclus nassatus | reverse complement strand
CACTAAGGGCCGCATGCACTAACATCCCCGCGGGAGGGGATCGCAGCTTAAAAGAAAGCTTTATATTTCGAAACTCCAAATATCTGGATTTCATGTTGTGTACCTATCCGTAAGTATTCCTAGTACCCTTCACTATGAACATGTTGAACAGGAGCGAGAAGCTGTAAGAACCGCATTTTCCAGCTTTTGTATGATCCCTGATGATCCCCAGCACTTTTCTTTAGAGTCATTTTTCTCTCTCCGAAGTTAACGAAAACCTTCCAAAGTTGTACTGAACATCTAACACATAGTGCTAAGCATGTTGCTGATAAGAACAAATGATGTTTTGAAATCATGAAATTTCCGATGATCCACAGGTCGAAATTTGAGGTTTACCGAAAAACTCGATTTTTTAAAAATTCATTTGTTCTCATCAGCAACATGCTTAGCACTGTTGTGTTAGATGTTCAGTACAACTTTGGAAGTTTTTCGTTAACTTCGGAGAAAGAAAAATGACTTCAAAGAAAAGCGCCGGGGATCATCAGGGATCATACAAAAGCTGGAAAATGCGGTTCGTACAGCTTCTCCCTGTTCAACATGTTCATAGTGAAGGGTAGTAGGAATTACTTACGGATAGGTAGACAACGTGAAATCCAGGAATCTGGAGTTTCGAAATATAAAGCTTTCTTTTGAACTGTGATCTCCTCCCCGCGAGGATGTTAGTGCATGCGGCCCTAAATGTGTGCAAAAATGTATTGTAAATCTAAAACTTTTTGTTAGCGTCTTTTTTATTCAAGTCTACTTCACAATTTCAAATACTAAGGATTAGAAAAAATTTGTAATTTATGGGACTCACCGCAGTAGAACAGTGAAATTACTACAACTGTAGATGAAAGCATTGTTGTAACCAGATTGAAGGCCACAAAGTGTTCCTTATAATACGCCTTCACAAGCGGAGTCAGTGATAAGAGGATTACTTACCTTATCAGAAGAAAAATCGGAAATGAGCATTAAATTTTGTCATCGCGCACCTCTAAGCAAAAAAACTGATTAGGAGGAAAGTATGTGCTATAACACATTGTAGTATCGCTGAAGTCAATCTCCTTTTCGTCAGATGACTTCATTCCACCAGCGGAGTGAGAGAAGGCTGAAAGACTTTATGTGGTAGGCGTTAACCATTTCTCTTACGACATCTAAATCGTGCGGGCAGGAGAAGATCTAGAGACGATGAGAAGATCAAGGAATATGTGGGTGGGATGCGCAAGTTGAAATTATCTACACCAGTAGATGCTCAGCGAATGCTGCACAATAATACAGCCTTTGATACCTTGGTATCAATTTGTCGCGAGAAGCGGAGGTCGCCGCGCCCAAGGTGATAGAAGCCTGTTGAAATTTGTCTGGGAATGAATCCCCATTTGAACAGGAAGGGTGCATACATTGCCACGGCTAATGAATTCGCTTCTTTTCTGCAGTTATGCGGTTTGATCTGTAACCGCAGCAGCTCGGGTACATAGCTCACTATTTATTCATGGAATTCTTTCGTCAGTAGTGTCCATGACCCGCACTCGGTAAAGGTCTTGAGTGGTAATGCAAGCTACCATCGTTTCCGTTTTCTAGGCAACTTTGCGTCTGTTCCTGGGGACATTTCGAGGAACAAAACTCATTCCTACTTACAGGCTCCGACGAAGGCGAGTTTGCGGAGACGTAAGCCAAAACAAAACGTGTAACAATCTTAGTAGAGGTCAAACTACTCTAGATTTATTGAAAGTCGAACATGGAGACTTATTAGATTATCGGATAGTTTCTGTCACACATTTCAGTTCTCAGAGTTCTCAAAAGCTTTTGGAAATCTCATGTTGACAGCTTGTGAACAGAGATCAAAAGGCCTATTCGGTGGTAGTGGAGCCTCCGCGTAATCCGTGCGCCAAACACAAACTTGTGACTAAACCTTGGCTTCATTAATTGATTCTAATCATTGCATGTGGTTAGGAAAATTACGAAGTTAAAGGGAAAACCAGACCCCTACTTAGCTTTTGCATATTCTCTCATTTACCATGACAGCTATCCAAAGTGCTAGTCAAAGTCTTGAGTGTTCTAGATGCCGTAAAGACGTAATGATATCTGAAGTGCTGGTCAATCTTATTTCGAATTCGTATGAAACAGGGTTTCTTGAATGGTAATCAGTCTTAACTTGCAAAAGACTGTTAGCCAAATCCCTAGTACAAAACTCCCATTCTTGAAAATAACGAATCCATTGACCCGGGCGGAAGTAAAAGAAATATTAAAGAGCCACTGTATAGTAACAAAATTGCCAAAATTGTACAATAAGGGTTGTTGTATCCGAGGCTAAAAAGAAGATAGACGATCTAAGTTTACGATATGCCCTCACAAGCGCAGTCAGCGATAAGAGGTTTACTTACCCTATCAAAAGAAAATATCATAATTTACCTCTAAAATATGCTATTGCACGCTTCAGTCGTGACTTTTGCACGGCATGAAGTAAAATTGTGTTACATTTGCATGTGTATCATTCTATGCTCAGCTCTCAGTTCATTAAAGCATTGAACTCGCCAGAAAAGACTATATCACGAGTTTCTCCTCCATGATTATAGCTTTGCAAATGTCGCCATCTGATCTCTACAAAACTTGAGAGGTTGTGAAACCCTCTCAAACCAAAACATGAAGGAGGTTAGGAGGTTTGCGGGCGACCTTGCAACTGTTTCTGCCGCCACATTGTCAGAACTAGTGCCGGCGGTTTGAAGATCACAAGAAGAAGTGCGCTCTCTCAGGATGACATGTGTTATATAGGGGCCTGCAGGATCGCGAGAGTCGGACGTGCGTACGGCCATTGCGCCGCGCACGTCTGATGTCACTAGGGCAGGTGCCAGATTCATCCGCTTCAACCGGTTCGTTCGGCTCATGGGTCAAATCACTACATTGTCCACAGAAAAGGTGGTGAACCGAATGAACCTGTTGAACAGGATAAGTCTGGCACCTACCCGAGTCGTCGGACGCCGATCTGACGTGCGCGGCGCAATGGCCGTACGCACGTCCGACTCTCGCGATCCTGCAGGCCCCTATAAGTATTGTAGAGATTGTATTTTTAAAGAAGCGTGCTTCAAGTTATAGTTTCCTGTGGTGATTAGAACCGCTATGTCGACTATTGCTACAAAGGCTACAATGAAACTCTGTTGCAGGATGATGCAGAACTCTAATGTCAAAACAATGCGGGCACCTTGTGTCTATCCATAATGCGGATGTGAGCGTTTCTGACAATCTTGTGTGAACGTCTACGTTTTTTTTGGCAGGAAAATCAAATATCTTGATTACCTACGCTGGCAAGCGGATTACATTCGAATTGGACTGAAGGCAAATTGTCAGAAATATTTGCCTGGTCAGATAATACAACTATCTACCACGACAATGTAGGTGGGTTGATGATGTAGTATTTTTTATGCCGCACAGGTTGGTTGGTGAAACTTTATTGGCCTAACGTTTCGAACAATTCGTCTTCGTCGGAGGTCTGAAAAGCATTGTAGGTTACGTATCTGCTGTCACTGTGCTGCCAAACATCTCGTGTGAGTTCGCTTCGCTTGACGTTTTTTCAGGCCCAACGTACTGGGCACATCGAAAGAGGGCAACGAACCTTCAGTCCACCACAGAGTCAGTAGTCCGCACTAGATTAGTGTGACGGACATCACTGAGCTGTGCCCAGTGAGTCCTGCTACTTAAAGTGTGCGGTATCGAGCTCACACAACGATATTAGTGGTAGTAGATCACTTGTTATCGTCAGACGTTCATTTCTGTTGTTCATGCTTAGATTGCGAGAGTACATCCACGCCGCTTCAAGGGTCTTTCGTGCTAGAATATTAGTCTCAAACGAGGGCAACAAACAGGATGACGCATTTGGCGCTGAAACCATTGCCGTCGTGCTTTTCAAACTTATGCTTGCCTAAGGGAGACAATAGGTTTTCTCGCCTCATATCGGCCAGGTGCTCGCTTACTCTAGTGCTTGAAGGTCTCTCCAATGTACACTGTTCTGCAACTCAAGCATTCCATTTTGGTAGATAACTCCTAATTTGGCACAATCTCCATCTTTTCAGTAGGACAGACAATACAATCCTTTGATGAACGTTTGACATCGTAATCTCTGTTTCTGACCAACCGCCTTTTGATATTATCGCCAAGAATGTCAATGGGATGACTTCATTTTGCAGCTGTGCTCGCAGGCTGCATTGTCTTATGGTTTCGCTAATTTTATCTTTCTATTCTCTGGCCAAGAGGAGGCGAGGAAACCTAATGTTTCCCTTAGGCAAGCATAAGTTTGAAAGTACGACGGCAATGATTTTAGCGTCAAATGCGTCATCTAGCGTTTGAAACTAACATTCTAGCACGAAAGACCCTTGAAGCGGCGTGTATGTACTCTCGCAATCCAAGCATGAACAACAGAAATGAACATCTGACGAGAACAAGTGTTCTACTACCACTGATATCGTTGTGTGAGCTCGATACCGCACACTATAAGTAGCAGGGCTCACTGGGCACAACTCAGTGATGTCCGTCACACTAATCTACTGCGAACTATTGACTCTTTGGTGGACTGAAGGTTCGTTGCCCTCTTTCGATGTGCCCAGTACGTTGGGCCTGAGAAAACGTCAAGAGAGGCGAACTCAGACGAGATGTTTGGCGGCACAGTAACAGCAGATACGTAACCTACAATCTTTTTCAAACCTCCGACGAAGACGGATTGTTCGAAACGGCAGGTCAATAAAGTTCCACCATACCAACCTGTGCGGTATAAGAAATACTAAAACACAACTTGCGTCAAAGACGCCCAGGTTTTAAGACAAGAACACATAAAATGTAGGTGGGTGTTAGTGCCAGTGATAAATTTTATTGAGTGTAAGGTTTGCCTTTGAGTTTGATGAAGCTAATACAATTTTTTGTAAGTCAAAAAAAATTTCACCGTGCAGAAATTGGTGATCCGAACCAATGAGTGACGACTCAGGGACGCATGCTAACATCACCGCTGGGGAGGGGATCGCAGCTCAAAAGAAAGCTCCATATCCTGAAGCACCAGACATGTGGATTTCACGTCGTCTATCTATCCGTAGTATTCGCCATTCTTCAATAGGAACACATTGAACGGGAGCAAGAAGTTGTACAAGTCACATTTTCCAGCTTTTTGTATGATTCCCTGAATATCCCCAGCTGCCGACCGTCTTTTCTTTAGAGTCTTTTTTCTTTTTTCTTTTTTCGAAGTTAATAGAAACATTCCAAAGTTGTGCTTTTTATCTAATCCAAAGGTGCTATTCATGTTTCTGGTAAGAACAAGTGATGTTTCGAAGTTATGAATTTTGCGAACCAGGTAACGAAAAGAATCGTTAGTCCAAAAAACGTGCAACGTGCAAGCTTCTGGAGCACATCGATAGGGCGCGTCCACGATCCTTTTTTGCTGAGACGACATTGGCGCAGTTTTGGCATTCAAACAAATCTGCACGCTACCTCGACTCCGATTACACTAAAACCAATGGGAGGCTAATTTCCTTTCGATAATAGTCATTAACACATTTTTGCTCAAAAAAAAACTGGATGTGCGGTGTCTCAATATTATTTTGAGAATACTCCACAGTAGACGTTGGACTTTTCTTAAATTTCGTTCTCTTAAAATGTTGGTTTGGTAACAGTGATCGCCTTTTGTAAATGGTCTACATGGCTTATAGAGTCAGAGGTACCCTTTGCTTCAACCAGATCGGCGTCTGGAAGGCGAAGTTCCGTGACCTAACTGAGGCTAGCAAACGATCAGAGAGCACATTCGCGAGGGAAGCATATACTGCGTCGTGGACGCGAGCAGTCGCCTCATAGGTTATGAAGCCCACCTTTCAGCAGCCAATCTGGTCGAAGTAAGACTAACTTTAGTGTTTTGAGCCGAACAGGTTGTTGTAACCTATCTATTGAGCCTAAAGTTTTGTCATCAATGGCTTCCTCAGAGGCACAAAAGAAAGGCCCGTAGTAAACGCCCCATCAGTGCAACTCGACTGGTGCGGGCCTACGTTGAACGTAAGACGCCTCAGTCCAGCAGCCAGTGGGCTATTGATCTGGATGCAGATCGCTTTCTTATCATGATAGTCATGTGTGTTCTTAAAAAAGGAACCATTTAAGCCAGTTTGGTCGAGCTAAGAGACTGTGTCGCGGCTCCGCGATGCGAGCGCTCCTAGAAGTAGGAGGCCGGGAACACTGGTTGCTGCCGCGCTCTCTGGCGACGATTGCGGTACTTTCTTACGCCCGCCGCAATCGCCCCTGGACCTCTCCTCGCTTTGGCGCGTTGCCAGCAAAACGGCTATATATAGCGGCGGCCGGCGCCTCACTTCGGTGCCTGTCTGCTTCCTGTCTGCTTTCTGTCTACTTCGTTTTCGATCGATAATCTTTTCTCATGTTGTTATATTGTGCTCGTGCCTAGCAGTTTAGTTCTTGCCTTTGATGTCTCTTTTGCGTTAACGGTTGAGCGAATCGGAATTCATACTAGATCGGAATTCTGGAATTTGGGATTGTTTCGGACGAGCCACTTTTGGAACCTTTGAGATTTAGGATATTAGATCTTAAGAGGAGAGGCTGTCGCGCCTGGTATCCGGCGACGCGCGGCGGATCTGTATTGATGAAGCCTCGGGAGCATTGTTATTATTAAAGGTTTCTGTAGACGCGCTTCATCGGTAGCACAGGATGGGGCACCCTGTCCCGTGTTGGGCTTTTCCTTCTTTTTTTTAGTAGTTTAGTGATGGTAGTTTTAGTATTGTAGTTTTCTTGTAATTTGATGCCATTAGGATAAATTATTAGTAATTTAATATTGTTTTTTACGCGCTAGGGTAAAGCGGTAGGCTAGGTCGCGTCGTATTTATTAAGCGGGCGAGCTCACCAGGTCTCGGGTAAAATCTAGGTGCTTAGGGCCCACCGAGCCGCCACATGGTGCATGTGCCGAGCGCATGGTGGATGCGGTTTTCCGTCCGCGTGTGGAGCTGGGTAGTTGCTTTGGTAAGTCCGCTGGTAGGTAACATCAGTTAGGTAGAGCGCACGGGTCAGCGCAGTTTATCACGCTATCCCATCCTCCATGAGTGCGTAACGATCCCGTAGTCTATCACGCCCCGCACCTAGTTCAAGTTCAGGCAATTAGAAGCCTATTTGGAATCAACGTTCGAAGTTGATTCCGAATATATGTGTCTCATCTCAAAACGCGACACCGGAGGTTATCCGCAACGCTGAATTCGAAAATTCACATTAGAAGGCGCGAAAACGGCGAGAACATGCGTTTTTTAAGCCCTTACATTTCGAAATTCGACGGTCTCCGCCAAAGCTATGACGCTGAGTCGCTGCGGGATCCTACGATTTTAACTGTGAGGCATGCGTACTCAGCAGAGGTGCGATAGTGGGAGCTGATTCTCCCCCTACCTTCACTTTTGAGCTGGTACAGGGTGACCACCTTTACTTTTGGAATAAATAATCTTTTCGCTGAACGATAAAGAAGGAAAATAAGCAAAACAAACGCATAAAAGATTATTGAAAGCATATTTTTATGTATAGTGCGGCACATATATTTAAAATAAATGTGTCTAGTAAATGGTTTTTTAAAAGTAAAGCTCAGCGAGACTGTAAGGATTTTTTTAAGTAAATTTTGTTATAATGTAGTGCGAAGAAAGTAGGCCGATCCAGAGAATAACCGCCGAAAACCAGAATTTCAAATGATAAAATAACGAAAAATCATGCAAAATTTCCACTGTTATAAATCTGGTGCCTGAAGATGTCAGCAATTGCGACTTCATAGGTTTTGAAGAGTAAGTAGTGCTCTATTAACTAACGAGAAAATCGAGTCGATTTGAGAGACAGTCGCCGAAAACCAGAATTCCACAAAATTACGCCATTTTAGCGTGTTTAGTGACAACTTACAGTTAAACTCATACAAATTTTGAATCTGAAAGTGTGTGATGTTGCGACTTCATAGGTTTTGTAGAGTAAGGTTTGCCTTATCAGAATATAACAAAAACTTCTAATGACAAGGAACAATTTCATTAGTAATAGAATAAAACTGAGAATAAAAAGAAAAAAGAAAACCTCCGTTTCGCTCCTACCCTTAGACGGAGTAAAGGAATTATTAATAGCCCTCCCCGGAACTCCTCAGTAAGGAAGGAGGGCTAACTAATAAGTAAATGTAAAATATACTTACCTGAATCTCTCGTGTCCTTGTCCGGTGATGGCGTACTGGGATGAGTGGGACGGGCGAAAAGGATAACAATGGCCGTTATCAGTGATAGTTTCAATTAAAGATACTCAATAAGTTTTTGGTGTTGATTGTTAACGCAGTCAAACTTTGCTTTAGAGCGCGAAAGTAATCATTTTTAGTAGTTTGTACTTTGTGTGTGTGTGTGTGTGTGTGTGTGTGTGTGTGTGTGTGTGTGTGTGTGTGTGTGTGTGTGTGTGTGTGTGTGTGTGTGTGTGTGTGTGTGTGTGTGTGTGTGTGTGTGTGTGTGTGTGTGTGTGTGTGTGTGTGTGTGTGTGTGTGTGTGTGTGTGTGTGTGTGTGTGTGTGTGTGTGTCTTTTAAAGTACCATTTTGTAGAGCTAGCTTCAACTTAGATTTGCAGGATGGAGCAAATCGCCGATCCCTTTTTCTTACTGTGGGATTATGGTAAACGCTTTTGGCTTATAGCGTTATTATAAGTGCTGTCATGCTTCAAAGAAAGTTTCCAGATCTAAAAAGTGGGATACCAGGAACTTTACGCGCGCTGAATTTACTGCTCAACTTTCTGAACGTTTGCAAAGCTTTTCAAACGTTGTGATCACAATTTTAGGGAGCACTGTCAAGATAGCTGTTACGGTTTACTTGGCATAAATTATGAAGAAAGCATCGCGATCAAACGCAAAGTTCATATTGGGCTTTAGCGACTCTAATTAGCCCACTCTAAGAGCTTCCAGATTGTTTGTTTGCTTTGTAAGGCGAAATAGGGTCCTAAATGCTGAAAAATTTTCTTGAAGTTTTTTTCGTAATCCTACAATAATGAAGAAAGGTCGTTGATCTGCTCCATACTGTAAATCGAAATCGGAGCTAATTCCACGATATGGTACCTGGAGGTAGACAAAAGACCTCTAGGGAAGAGATTTGTCAAGATACGAATAGTGCATACATACTTCTGGAACACCCTGTATAGCTTTGACTCACTGAGCACCCTCAGTGATGTCCGTCACAGCCGTGCGACTACTAACTCCACAATGGACTGAAGGTTGATGACTTCCCCTTCAGACTGTTTGCAGTACGTTGTACCTAGTCAAGGTCTGAACGCCGCAAGTTAGATAATGCGTGTGGTCGTATAGTTTGACGAATACAAAACTGCAATCCCTTTCAGGCCCCCGAAGAAGACGATACTTATCGAAACCTTAGGCAATAAAGGTCTACCATAAAAACTTTTCTGACACAAAATCAAAATCACAAAGTCAACTAATGCCGAGGTTCAAAGATCAGAGCACATAGAAATCCGGTGAATCATATCCAGCGTAACAAACTGTAGAAATGTGTACTTCTGACTGACGCAAATGTAGTCAAACTAAAGAAGGTAAGGAGACATAGGAAAAATTAATGAAAATGGTTAGGTAACGTTCATTGTTTGACCAACATACAAAGGCCGAAAAATAATTTGCTTCAAAGAAGATTCGCATAGAGCGTCCATCTTATTCATAACACCTTATTTCCGGCTTATTTTCCGCCAGCTATTCTGTTAAGATAAAATTAACAACTTCTTCTTTCATTTTCACTATTTTTATCGCTGATTCTTACTAGAAAAGCAATATTTACTGAAAGTTAGAGAATCGCTTCTCATTTTAGTTCATCATGTATCTGGGGTTAATTTTCACGGTGATTCATAATACAATATACATTTGCGAGGCCACTATCAGCCCTGACATTGAGCACTTTCGGTGTTCTTATTGAAGCTTCTTGCCAAAGTGTTTATTCCTTCCTGTCATACGTGAAAACTTATTTGTGCCCTCGATGATTTACGGTCAAAGGTTGCAAGTCTTTTATTAGTTCACGTGAAACTTATTACTGTTTGACAGCTAGAGCTACAGCTGAAAATCCACTCATTTCTATACTTGAATCGGAGTTGAAGTCCACCAACAGCTCATTCATGCTTGAAGTGAATGTCTTGCCAGCTGCTATCTGTCCACTGAGCCTGAAAACAGAATTTGGAGTTGTCATTGTTGGAATGAGTAAAGTCAGTATCTGAACAAATTCTAGATGCTTGAGTTCTAGGCGGATAATGATCGGTGGGACCTGAGATGTCTGCCTAAGCGGATCACACCACAAACTGAGAAATCCATCTATGACTTCTTCGTCTATTACCATACCTCTGCATGCGGGCCAGTAAGCATTTGTGGTTGTGGACTCAAAGTTGGCCATTTTGGATTTTTCGTCGCAAATGAATCGCAGGAGACAAAGGCTTGGTTGGGTTCCTTTAAAGGCAGCGTCCCACCAGAATGGGGGGAACTGGCTCTGGTAGTAATTTATTAGTAGACCCCCTAATAACAACAGAATTTTGCAGCGCGAAAGGAGGCACGATCTACAAATCCCCCCCCCCCCCAAATGGCCCGGATCTTGCGGTAGGCGAGACGAGATGCATCAAGGTAGAGACGCAGAGTGGTTGCGAGACCTTGCGCTCATGACTTGTGTGGTATGCTGCTCTGGCCTTGCAGTTCGAAATCGCTGTGCGGGTGGCATTCGGGCCTACCGAATTCGGTAGCCCCCTTTTTTGACCGAACTGTAGTCATCGCTTAGGTAGCGGATCTACTTTAACATCGCCGCAGAAACCCGGCATCCATCTTTTCGCCGGGACGCTGCCTCTAAGTACCATTCACATGAGACAGTTACAAGAAGTCCAGCTATGTTCCTGTCTTGAAGCTTATTTCAAGGATGCAACATCTTACTTGTCTAATAAAACATAGTATGGTGTGAATAAAGACATATCATAGTCGTAAACTTCAATGATATCGCAGCATTGCTCGGTGTCTATCTCTCCAAAAGTCAAACGTATCCTGAATAAGACTTTCCTAAGTTACCCAAGGTGACCGTACTAACTTGCCTGTGCTTAGTATCGACTCTCAGTTGATAACGACATTGCGTTGAAGCTGGGTACTTTCTTGGATAATTCGGGCTTGTGATCTAAGGAATCATATGTGAATTCTTCATCATTCATAAACAGGGGACTCTTACATTGGTAGGTACAGCAGAATTTTGGTTGCAACCACTAGGGTTGGTTGGTGACGGCGTGATGGTGACCATGGGCGAAGTCGTTGTCTCTAAAACTACTTCATCTCAGTTTTTGATCAGTTTGCGAGGTTATTGGCACACCTTTTGTCAATTGTCTATTACTTTTACATATTGGGTTGTTTCAAAAGTTATACCCGTTTTCGAAATTCGAGTTTAGATCGACATAACTCTTTTCGATTTTGATATATGCGACTGCAGTAAACTGGTTTACAATCTACAAATCTTTGGATATTCTACGCATGTTAGGAAAGTATTGCACGACAACAGGTAGGATTTTTTAGCCGAAAATCGAAAACCGTCTCCACTTCCTCCACTTTGCTAACCCATAACTGTAGATTTGCACGAGCACTGCTCATTGTGTAACCAGTAGTCGGCTGAGCAGCAATGCACCATAAATTTTACTAAATTCTTTCACAAAAAATTTTTGAAGAAAAATCCGAAAAGACCCACTAATTTTGCTCTTTCTGAGGTGGCAGAAAATGCACATTCTTGAAATTTTTGATTTTCTTCGCATTTGAATCAAAGAAATTTCGGTACTTTTCCGTTATCCGGACCCATTTTTTTCAAAAGGCTCTCATAAAACACGCTATTTAGTTTAAGAACAATTTTTCATAGATTCTACGAGGACTGCCTTCCTGCAACATGTCAGAAAAGAAATTGACGCTTTTTGGTCCAATATGACATGTTTTCAAAACCATTTCCGGTGAGATAAAAACAGCGTTTGTGATCACTTAAAAGCTGTTTAACTGTTTTCTACAAGAGCAAAACAATTAGAAGTTTACATTGCATTTATATTATTTAACAATTATATTAGAACATCTAACTGATTCCAGCAACGGTTCAGAAATGTCCTTCTTTTTCAACTCTGTCCACCATGCGACTTTAGACAGGAAAAACTATAGATAAGAGCCTGAGGTACCTCGCTACTGCTTGATTTGCCGCTTAGATGATGGAAATCTGTAGCGATTGTCTATTCTGGGCAAGTTCATTCTGTTCATTAGTGACAGTACAACGTTATTATTATGATAATGTTTATTTTTGAAGTTGTTTAATCAAAAATGGGGTCATTATTGATTGAGAGTCAGATGAACTTACGTCAATTGTCATCAATACAAACTCTTGATAAAACCTGCTCTATATGCATATGACATGTCAAATTTTTTTGACACGTGGCAGAAGGTTGATACTACTCTCTGTGAAGTCGGCACCAAATATGGTTCAAGGAAAAAAGCAGTATCCTTTCTTGAACAAATGGGTCCAAATAACGGAAAAGTACCGAAATTTCTTCTATTATTAATTATCTAGGTCTAATCTTGCTATGTAGAGCGAAAGTTCCGCGATAGCAATATGTTTACGATTTTTATGCGACTCAAAAGGACCATAACGAGAGGTCATGTTCATGCTGAGAATTTACAGGGGTTCATTTTTTTTTTCAAAAACATAACTTGATAACCAGTTCTTACTCCAAGATTCCAGCAAACATCACATATGTTAGAAAAAAATTTTCTATTTTGAATGTAGATTTCATGCCAGCAGAGCAAAGACGAAATTTTTCACATTTGTTTTGCTGTATTTCAAGGTGTGGAAAACCACAGAATGAACAAAGCCTGTGAAAACGAAGAGATGCATGAAAAATTAGATTAAAGGGCTTTCGAATGGTATAAGCAATGATTGTAAAAAATGGTTTCTTCATCCAGAATCGGCAGTTCAAAAGAGGTACAAAACGGGTAGAACTTTTGAAACAACCCAATACTTACACAGAAGAATTTGCATTATGGTTCATAGTAGTCGTTTGCTGCAGTGTGGTAACACAACAGCTGCCATAAGCGCAATGCGTTTACTTGTACTAGAGCATTTTAAAAAAAAGCAACGTGCTGATAAAGCGACCATTTTTTTTCTTCGAAGTAATACGACCAGTAACACGTTTCGAGAAAAATGTGAAGACTGTCCTTTTACTTTCTCGATTACGCTTAAAAAGCTTTGAAGCAGCATTAAAAGGTGTCCCTGCGCCGAGTGCCAGCCCCGTTCCAGCTCTGCTCCATATTGATCGGCGTTCTTTCACGGCGCTGTAACGGCGCTGGCACGGGCACTCTGAAAACAGCCTGAGGCATTATGGCAGTATTTTGACTACCCAACACCGTTCTCTTTTGACTTTCAATTATCAAAACATCTGTGGCATATGTTTGTCAACATTGTTGTAAATTTACCCAGCTTTCGTGACTAACCATTCTCCTTTGGAGAAAAATTCGCCTCCCATCTGTTGATACCAACAGCATCATTACCAGCTACAAAGACCATCTTCATCACATTTGATGTTGATGTGAAATATTGAGAAGATGGAACATTTGTTGTTATACTGTAAAATGGATTTGGTAAAATTCTTGAAGAATAATTCGACTTTTTTTGCTCACTTCAAAAATGGTGTGGAATCAGTGATCGAGTTAAATAGTTCGATGCTGCTACCTTGGCTGAGCTGGAGATTAACAAAGTGGAGCTGTACTACTTCTCCTTGTTCGATTGTGAGAATATAATAACATGCTTTGGAGTTACTGTAGGAGTTCGGAAAACCAGGCGAGTAAAACTGGAATTTGCCAGTTTGATAACTTATTTTTAGTCTAATTATGTGGTTTACGGTTCCGTTCTGATCCATGAAATAAGGGGAATCGCAGGTTGAAGGAGCTAGGGTCGCAGGTGTTGTTGCACCAGGAGTTGTAGACTCATAGCACTCACTTTCTGAAAAGAAAATTTGGAAATATTTTATAAGAGAGTGCAGTGCACGCAGTCAACCGTCACAAACCAAACCATGTAATATACCACAATTCGTACCAGTTGCCCGCGCAGACAGACCCCGACCACATAATAGTTCACATACCTCTTTTGCAGATAAATGGTAATCGCTGTGCACAGGAGACGGATATCCATTTTCCGCGAGGGATCACTTCATCTACAGCTGACAGTGCCATACAGTCGCCAATGGTTGAGCTGCTGTATCCTGAAGACATTTATGGCGCGGTGAGATGACAGAATATTTTAGAGAAGGCGTGATGGGAAGAGTGAGGATGATTGATTGTGATTGGTGATGATTGGTGAAGTGATTGCACAAAACTGATAGCAACAGCTGAGCGAGAGCCCTCTCCCAGACGAAATTTTTCGGCGAATTTTAGCGAAGACCTGCATGAGATATAAATGATGCTAGCATTTGTTAACAATGACAAATTTCACCTACATAGAGGTTCAAACTGGACCATATTTTTGCAGCTTCAATAATGCAAGCTTGCAAACAATTTAAAGAGCTACACTGAAACCTTTTTAAGTTTTGACGGGGTCTTGTTGTCTCCGTTCCGTCGCAAGAATTTTTTTCTCCCTTACTTTTTTGAAAGGAAATGCGAAGGGTGACGTGGATAGGGTTATGGAAGGCAGATTCGTTAAAGTATTGTTCTTAAGTTAATCTCAAAACAAACTCACCTATGTTGTTGTAGTCGAAAGTGGTATTATCCGACCAAACAAAAGTTTTGCCGCTTGCCTGCAACCCAACTCGAACATAATTCACATTGCCAGTGTATGTATCCAAAATCATTTGATTTTCCTGTGAACAATTCTCTTTTTCCCCAAAATCCACAAGATACAAAAGGCACTCACATCTGCACTATGGATAGATACAAGGTGCCCGCATTCGTTTTGACACTGGGATTCTGCATCATTCTGCGACAGAGGTTGATTGTAGGCCTTGTAGCAATAACCGCCATAGTTGTCGTAATCACCACAGGATGCTATAAAGTGAGGTGACTTCTTACAGCTTTGATGAGGCCTTGATCGTCCGATATGATAGACAATAAGAAAAAAACTTGGCTTTCAAACTGTGACTAGAAATTCCTCGAGGGAATATGGCAACGATATAAGTTGATTAGGAAAAAATTCAAAAAGTGATTGTTCGATTCTTGGATGCCAAAATTGCCTAAACGTCTATTAAAATTCAAACTCATTTTTTTTGGTTTTATGACCTACTCTTCAGTAGAAGAAGATAGTGATTGGAGAATAGTTATGAATTTCGTTTTATTCAAATCCACTTATTCATTTTGTTCCATATTGATCTTCTAAAATGCACTATAAATTACTACTTTTGGCATCTTATATATAAAGCTGAATGTCTGTTTGTCTGTCTGTCTGTCTGTTTGTATGTCTGTATGTACGTATGTTCCGAATAGAAAATTCCATTTCTGAACCGATCCGGACCAAACTTGGCACACTTACGCTACGGGCCCCGGCGGGTGTCATAGGCTACTTTTCGTCATCGATCGATATCGATTTTATCGATTTTTATCGATTTTTTGCTGAGTTCACCTACG
This sequence comes from Cylicocyclus nassatus, assembly GCA_958299035.1. Taxonomy (NCBI): domain Eukaryota; kingdom Metazoa; phylum Nematoda; class Chromadorea; order Rhabditida; family Strongylidae; genus Cylicocyclus; species Cylicocyclus nassatus. The sequence continues at coordinate 99,998,838 of CATQJL010000001.1, read as the reverse complement.
GGGCTGGGAGTTGGCACAGGGGGTAATCGAGCATGGGGATTCCGAATACAATATTGGTTTTCAGGATTATCGATTACTTTTATCGATTTTATCGATTTTTTTGCAAAGTTTGAGCTACGGGGCTGGGAGTTGGCACAAGGGGGTAATCGAGCATGCTGATCATCCCCAAGGGGGGTGATCAGCATGCTCGATTACACCCCTGTGCCAAATTCCAGCCCCCTAGCTCAAATTTTCAAAAAATCGATAAAATCGATAAAAGTGATGGACGATCTTGAAAACTAATATTGTATTCGTAATCTGCATGCTCGATTACCCCCCCTGTGCAAACTCCCAGCCCCGCAGGTCAAACTTTACAAAAAAAAATCGATAAAAATCAATAAAAGTAATCGATAATTTTGAAAACCAATATTGTATTCGTAATCTGCACGCTCGATTACCCCCCCCCCCCTGTGCAAACTCCCAGCCCCGCAGGTCAAACTTTACAAAAAAAATCGATAAAATCGATAAAAGTAATCGATGATCCTGAAAACCAATATTGTATTCGGAATCCCCATGCTCGATTACCCCCCTGTGCCAACTCCTAGCCCTGTAGGTGAACTCTGCAAAAAAATCGATAAAAATCGGTAAAATCGACATTGATCGATAACGAAAAGTGGACTGTGACACCCGCCGGGGCCCGAAGTGTATGTGTGCCAAGTTTGATCCGGATACGGCGGAGCCGGGTAAGCCAGCTAGTACCTAATAAAGAGCATATTGTGTAAATTGATTAATTTGTTTGAGCATATTTCAAATGATTCTTTTCTCGACTTTTCGGTGTAAGAATTGTGAATCAACAGAATGATGCACAACGGCGCCTCGTCAAAAAAAAACCTGGGGGCATTGTAAAAACAATATAACTTTCCTTTCACCATCGCATCATGCTATTTCCAATCTGACTTTTTCGAAATAAAAAATTACTTATAACAGATTGTTGAAGCGATTCCAGTGATTGCGCTAGCCTAATATCTGTTGCTAATGTCACACAAACACCCTCTCTTCCCACTCCATGATGGAGTGATAAATTTTGAGATTCTTCATGGAGAACAAATACATTCACAAAATTTTTGGCTCATCTATTTGTAATCCAAATCAGCTTTGCAGACCTACTTTTCTTAAATCTTATGGCAGGGCACAAAGACTGACAAATTCCCAAAATTTTTAGAGCATGGTTTACTCCCGTTTTTCAATTTTTAAAAACCTTATTGCCCCCTCTATCTAGGGACAGGGACAAATAATCTTTGAAATGATGGACGAGCTTGTGATGCGATCGCCATCGATAGGTGTATGATAAGCCCAACAATGACTCATTTCTTACTACGGGTCAGTAACCTCCTACCGTATACCTATCGTGACCGAACAAACAGAAACGGTGGGCAATAGCAAAAACTTCCTTGTCAATCCATATGGATCTTTTGATGTGGAAATCCACTTCATATTGTGTTACAGCAATTTTATATATAAAGCTGAATTTCTGTATGTATGTACTATGTTCCAAATAGGAAGTTCCACTTCTAAAACGATCCGGACCGAGCTGGCACACATACACTTTGGGGCTAGGGGAGGGTTTCATAGGATACTTTCGTTATTAATTTACTTATTTTCAAAGATTTTTTGCAAATTTCCACCAACGGGGCTGGAAGTTGCCATAGGCGAATAAGTGAGCATGCTGTTTACGACCCCAATATTAGTTTTCATGACTATCGATTACTTTACTGATTTTCTTGATTTATGCAAAATTTGAGCTATGTACGGTGCGGGGAGTTGGCACAAGGGTGTGGGGGTAAGTGGGCATTCTGCTCACGAAAACAAACGGGGATAGGAAATTGGAGAAGTGGGCACAGGGAAAGGTTGTACAAGTATAGCGATGGGACCTTATCATATTATGTTATCCCAAAAGTAAACTCCTTTTTTGAATATTTCAAGCGGTTCTTGTCGATAGAGCAGATCAAGCTGCACAAAACTATCACCAAGGGTCCACCCAACTCTCATTCCGTGTAAAGTTTGTAGCCAAAATTGAAAAACCTTTTGTTACCTGATTGGATTTTTGCGAGGAAAAACCCTACGGACTTCAAACTTGGTCGTTATACAGTAGGTGCATAATAGTACTAAAGTGTGCCTTTACTGGTTTTTTCGGTGCATAGAAGGCGAGATATTGAAGATAGTCAAAAAATGGTAAACTCCGCCCCAAGCCCCTCCCACATATGTCATTGTATGCTACAAGCCTTTGTTATTATTATCTCAAAATTTTACCCGTATATGTTCTCTTATGATCGAAAACTGCCAAGTTTCTCACAAAAAAGCCGAAAAAAGCAGCATTTTGGCATTTTCGGACCACCTTTATTTCACACTTCTGAACTCCGGAAAAAATCCACCAATTACACTTTTGGGATGTGTGTCTATAATGTGTAGACCAAGTCGGAAGTGTGTAAGAATTTTTTTGGAGGAAATCCGATTTTAGGGTAGCTGAAAATATTGATTTTTGGCTCTAAATTTTGCCTGGATTACAACTTAGTTGGATCGTTGAAGTTCTTTGTAGAGCTTGATCCGCCCTTCGAGTGGTACACTAAACCTGTTGAGGAAACGAAAAGAGCTCGATTTATTTGAAAATGGAGTTTACCTTTGGGACAGCCTAAGTCGGGTACGCTAGCTAGTACGATATAAGACTCCGTCTTTTCGCTGAGAAGGAGCCACTGTACTGATCAAAAACATAAAACTGAATAAACTGTGCACTAAAGTGTTTCGACAGGTTTATTAATTACTATCTGTAAAAAAATCACGAATTAGTTTGCTAAGAAATCGATCCAACCTTTTGCTTCCAATTCACAAGCGAATCCAAACTTGGAATCACAGTGTTCTGTGAACCACTGGCCATGATATATCGACACACATTTGCCTAATCCACTAGGTTCGCCTAAAATATCGACAACCGTTAAACAAATGGCCATAAACTCTCCAACGAAAACTGGTCTCCACCAATATAGTTAAGTCGATTTTACTTGGATGAAATGCGTCGTACTGATCTGGTGCTCCTTGGCAATCTGCCCAACTACAATTTTTCGCATTCGTATCGGGACATCTCAGACCAATCCAAATAAGATAATAATCAGCTTTTTCGGCTAGATCAGTGATCAGTGTATTAGTCTGAATCAAATATATATTAAATGAATAAGTCAAAACAATTTGGGACTAACAAAAGCATTGTGAATGGAAGCTAATTGACCACCATCGTTTGAACATTGAACTGAAGCGTCAAAATAAGAGCTGGGATTTGTGAAAACCTGAATAGGATCAAGATTGCAATTTCTAAATAACATGTAATCGTACCTTGTAGCATGAGTCCCCAATCCCACTAGAATAGCCAGATGGACAGCTGAGAGCATTCACTGAATTGAAATACTTCAGAAAATGAGGAGACACCACGCAAGTAAGAGCTCCATGGGTTTAGAGTGCGAGGAGACTTCACTTCTTTGTGAACTAAATTTTCATGTTCATATTAGAGAAGAACTGATTTGTCTTTAAAAATGAAGAAGAAAAGAAGGCTATTCTCGCCTGAAGTCATGTCTGGTAACCTTATCTTATATATAAAGCTGAATGTCTGTTTGTCTGTCTGTCTGTCTGTATGTACGTATGTTCCAAATAGAAAATTTTATTTCTGAACCGATCGGGACCAAACTTCGCACACATACACTTCGGGGCCGGGCGGTGTCGTAGGCTACTTTTCGTCATCGATCGATATCGATTTTATCGATTATCATCGATTTTTTTGCGGAGTTCACCTACGGGGCTGGGATTTGGCACAGGGGGGGGGGGGGGTAAGTGAGCATGGCGATTCCGAATACAACACAGGGAACGGAAAATGATCTGTAGAAATGGGCACAGGGAAAAGCTGTACAGGGATAGGGATGGGACCTTTAGTGTTTTGAAAGCTTCGAGCGGAGCCGAGTAGGCAAGCTAGTTTGTTATAAGATGTTATTCTTTTATTTCATTTCCTTGCATCAAACATCTATCTACTTTAACAATCATGGGCATTTGTCTTTTATTTATTTTTACGAAGAAACAAATATAATTTCCAGCCGCAGAAAACTGTTTTGTTCGTGAGCGAAGGTGAAGTTTGCGAAATGTTCAGAAATTCGAGATATTAGAAATTGATACAAGGCAAAGGAATCTCTAAAAAAAAAGACAACTCGTCTTTTCCGCTTCTCCGTCATATCATGGAAAACTTCTGTGAAATAGTGGAATTTTCAGCGAAATTTTTCATTGTACCTTTTCCGCAATTTGCGCAAAATATTTTAAGCGTTGAATTCGCATACACATGAAGCTGAATATGTGCCCGTATGTATCGGTTTGTACTCATGTTCCTTATAAATTTTTTTATTTCCAAACAGATTAGACCAAACTTGGCACACATACTCTTCGGGGTGGGGCGGATGTCATAGGGCCACTTATTATCGTTCGATTTCGATTATATCGGTTTTTGCAAAGTTTGACCCAAAGAGCTGGGAGTTGGTACAGGGGGGTAAATGAGCATGCTGGCTACGAATACAATATAAGTTTTCAAAAATATCGATTACTTGATTTTAGCGCTTTTTTGTAAAGTTTGAGTTGCGGGACTGGGAGTTGGCACAGGAACGGGGAATAAGTGAGCATTATTATGACGAATCTATAATAATATTAATTTGCAGGACACCCATCATAATTATCGATTTGGTAGAAGAGTCATAAAACTTATGCTATCGATTGTTTCTCAAGGAAGGTATTTGTCCCAAAGTGGCCTACCCCAGCAGGGTGTAAACCTTAGTGAGCGCCTTAAAATGCAGACTACGAATATACTTTCCTTATCTGCGATTCACCGAACAAGTTACAAGCATTTGTTTGCTCTCATGACTCTGAATGTGGTTACTGACTGCAGAACTAAAATAGCAGAGTAGCTTCAAAAATAATCAAAATTAATTTTTATGCACAATTAATATCAGGTTGTCCCATAAGTTCCGTCCGTTTTATTTTTCAATCGCGATAAATCATGAACTTCTTAATTCTGGAAGGGATCCAAGGTACCATTCGATAGAGCAAAGCAACATCTACACGATGACGCTCTTGCTTTTGCACCAGCTTCAATTCTTCATGCGTTTCAAGCCAAAAACCAAAAATATCCAATCGCCCGAAAAATAAAGAAAAAATCGTAACTCCTTCCAAACAAACCCCAGAAAATTCCTAGCTTGCTCACTGATACACTATCCACATCAGTCATTTATATATACTGTTGCTGAATTTTTTTATTGGCTAGAAATCAAGAAAACGAAAATTTTCATGTTTTGGCCAAAGTGATGCTATGCTGTCTCCACATTGCTAGTTGTATACTACAGACCAATATAAGTACAGACATGAATTTTTAGCGCTTTAAAGGCTTTAGTTCTCGAGAAATATTCGTTTTAATATGAAATACCCGACCGAGCGAAGCTAAATTCAATGCTTCTCGAAAACTAGAGCCTGTAGAGCGCTGAAAATTCATTTCTGTACTTATATTGGTCTGTAGTATACGACTACCGATGTGGGGACAGCAAAGCATCACTTTGGCCAAAACATGAGAATTTTCGTTTTCTTAATTTCTAGCCAAGAAAAAAATTCAGCAACAGTATATATAAATGTCTGATGTGGATAGTGTATCAGTGAGGAAGTTGGGAATTTTCTAGGATTTGTTCGGAAGGAGTAATGATTTTTTCTTTGTTTTTCGGGCAGTTGGATCTTTTTGGTTTTTGGCTCCAAAGTCGCGACGAATTGAAGCTGGTGCAAAAGCAAGTGCGCCGTCTTGTAGAGCTTGCTTTGCTCTACCGGATGATACCTTGGAACCCTTTTAGAATCAAGAAGTTCATGATTTATCGCGATTGAAAAATAAAACGGACGGAACTTATGGGACAACCTGATATATCCCAAGAATTCAGGCATTTATTCTTGGAGCGAACTTGCATTTAAGACGAACTCATATCATTAAAATGGTACCAACCATGCCATTCGGAAACGATAAAATGCCTCTAAATATGTTCAGTAAACCGATAAGCAGATATGTAAGATAGTTTTGAAACGAGCACTTGAAAACCTCTCAAATGATAAACGTCACATGATGAAATTCGCTTCTAGTCAAACATCTTTCCTTGTTAGGATTTCCAGCGTTTTTGGACTTTCACGGACTTACCTTAAATCGCCGAATCTCAAAAAAAAAATCTTTCTATCCAATTTTGTCAATGGAGAGCGGGGAGGGGGCAAACAAGAAGTCATCAAAAAGTGCATAATTTACTCTATTTTTTGACCACCTTACAGATTGGAAGATAGATACAGCAACAAGTTGCCGAAATTTTTTTCATCTTCAAAATTCATCATAAAAGCGCAAACCGTCTCAAGAATCAATAATATGTAAATATTGATCTATAGAATATGAGATTGTTCCGAAAGTTTTGCAGGCCACCACAGCACTAAGTAGCATAAGCAACCTTTCTATCTTCTTTCGTGCTTTGTGGGCACTTTAGAAAATTCCTCAGCTTCTTATTTTTATTATATTTGCTCGAAAATCCGCTAGTTTTTATTGAATTATCTATACCTGTGATGAATACAATTAGAGCAATCTGGGGTTTCACAATTGCTTTTGATTTCTTTTCATCTGTTCGACTGTCTTAAAAATATTTTGCGGCAAGGAAATAAGAGCTTCAAATCTTGGCGATTTAGAGCTAAACCATTGCTCGTCACTTAGGAAATAATAGTGAGGTGTGTAGTATATATATTATATAGGGAAGTATTAACATTTTTGATAAGTTTACCTTTTGTAGTTTTTTGCTACTGAGATAAATTTTTTTAGAATCAAGAACATTCTGCGATCAAAACTGCCAGGAGAAATGACGTTAACATTGTAAAAACTGCACATAGAAAGGGCTACGGCCATCTATGGGCTTTTCAAAGCCTGAAGTCAAGCTTTTGAACACCAACATGCGCCGTCGTTGTCGCAAAGACCATGGGCAAACACTAAGAGAGGGTTTTCGTCAACTTGTGTCCTTTTCAACATATATTACAGTATACGTTTTGTGAAAGTGAGTTGAAAAGCTGTTAAAGATGCAATACCACTCCCAGAGTGTGCAAAATTTCCGATGTCGCGGAATGTCGGGATTTTCGCGAAAGTCCCGGAATATCGCAAATTACGCAGCACCATAACTTCCGGGAATGAGTATATTCTGAATCCAAAAGCAGCATTGTGCTCAGCTCATCAAGGCGAACCTTTTGATATACAGCATGTCTTTGATATTTCGATTTCTGTACTCTCAGTACTTTCTGCGGACTTCTCTTTGCAAAGGCGTAAAGCAGCGCGAATTGCTCCTAGTAGAATCCAGCAGGAGCCTTTCGATAGTACATCTTCAGTAGATCATGGGGCGTCAGGAATTGGCCGCACACTTCTTTTCAAAGGAATTTGGGCTTGTGAATTTTGAAAAAATCATGTCGTTCTAAATTTTACCATATACCTAAAATAAAAGACTCTGTTGCCAAGCAAATGTGATTTTCGTAATCAGGAGGTTGGATAGCCTCTATAAGCAAGTTTTTCAAGATATTCGAGGGATTTCATTTTTTCTAGTTTTACGCTCTCAAGGTCGCCGATGGATTTTGGTCAAAATGTTCATGAGAATTGTAAGGAAACTCGCTTATAAAGGTTTCCGGACACGCTCATACGTAAATCGTGTTGTTTGAGGAGTATAGGGTCTTTTTGCAGAGATACGGTGAGGTAACCGTAACTGAGTTACGAAAGTGCGTGATTTTGCCTGCACTTCTCGCGTATCTGTCAGAAAACTTGCCCGCTTGCTTTTATAGGTTAAATTTACTGAGGACTGTCCCATTCCCATCCTATCGAATGGCGCATGTCTCAAACTCCATTCTACAGAAATCGCCCATTTACGAGCACACAAAAACAGGTCCTCAAGAAATTTGCACAAAATGAGATAGCGTAATTCGTCGAAATTCCACCTTGAGTGGTTGTCTATTTGCAGATTCCTGGCGCCCCATGATCTAACAAGGGAAGGATCATTAGTCGAAGTGGGGTTTCCATACGTGATGCATATCATTCTGCTGGTCTTGGGACACTGATAGTAAATCCGTGTTGATGCTCAGTGATCTTCTGGGAGTTATGGGCGATGGTTCCCCAGGATAACCACTTCACACTATAAGCCTTGGGCGCCAAGGAGTTTACAGGTGTGCAGGAATGGCCAGATATAGCTGCGAAGATTATGGAGCAGGTGGTGAAGAGTTCGCACTTTCCTATGTAGCCAAAACTCATGCATTTTTGCAAATTGTTTTTTTATTTCGCTGAAAAGCTGAATTTTCGCTAAATTTATAAAAAAAATAATTTGCAAAAATGCATGAATCTTGGCTTCACAAAGGAGCACGAATCTCCATCATTGCTCCATTATCTCCGTAGCTTTATCTGGCCATCCGTCCACACCTGTGAATTTTTTGGCGCTCCGGACTGATAGTGTGAAGTGATTTTCCGGGGAAACTATCGCTCATAACTTTTCCCAAAAGATCATTGAGCAGCAAAAGAACATGGATTTAAAATCAGTGTCCCAAGACCAGCGAAACGATATGCACCACTTATGGAGATCCCACTTCGACTGAGGGTCCTTCCCTTGTAAAATGTACTATCGAAAAACTCTTGCTGTTTTCTACTAGAGACATTCGCGCTGCTAACCTTTGCAAAGAGACGTCCAAAGTATTGAGAGTACAGAAAAAGAAATATCAAGGACATGCTTTATGTCGAAATGTTCGCCTTGATGAGCTGAGCAGAATGCTGTTTTGGATTCAGAATATATTCATTCCGAAGGGAGTTATGACGCTGCGTAATTTGCGATATTCCGGGAATTTCGCCAAATTCCTGGAATGTCGCGGAATTCCGGTAATGTCGCGGAATCCCCGAAATTCCGCGACATTCAGGGACATTTTGCATATTTTGAGAGTGGTATTTTGTGCCTGGTGAAGAGCGCGCTCTCTGCTTATGGCAAGCTCATAGCTCTTCGGAAAACAAGTCTTTTCACCCTCTCCGCTCTTTCTGCTTTGGAAAGAGTAATAGATAGCATACAAGAGAGCGGTCATAAATCGAAGTGGCCAATCCAAACAGGATGCACACCATGAAATGCAGCATAAAATGCTGATTTCGATCCTGCATTCCATATGTGATTAGCGCCTTTTGTGAGCAAAGTTATGAGCCATTAAAAGCCTTTCTTTTCTAAGAAAGTGTGCAGCAAAGCGCAAATTTGGCAGTACAGAGCCATGTTGGGCTTATCGCTGGGTTAAAACATGCAGCTAGGTTACCTTAATTTTTGAAGCATAAAGGGGCAGCAATATACTCAATCTCGCAATTTTTATATACGATTTCGCAACTCATAACTCCGTCCGCAAACGAGCTAAGCAGATATGGAATACAGATCTGAAGTCAGCGTTGAATGCTGCGTCGAATGTTAGGCTTGGATCGGCAACTTCGGTTTCTGACCATTCCCTTGTCATTTCTCTTGTTAATGTTTTTTTCTCTGATTCTCGCTTTTATGCCACTAATAATCACAACATTTTATCAAAATCATTAGACCATGTAGGATTATTCTATGTTGAGAAAGTGGAAGTTTTAAAAAGTGGAACGACTTTCCGTACCAAGCCTGTACTCCGCTGATAAGCTCAAGAATGAAGACATTTATTGAATGAAAATTTTATGGTTTTTCGAGAATATCATATTGTCTAGTTTACTGGAAGATGATAAACATCCCCCTCGATTTTCCTCTGTTCTAGCTTACGATGTGTGTTTTTATGGCATACAATGTGTCTCAGAAAATGCTCCCTGTTTGGTTGTTGAAATCTCTTTTTCCCTCTTTCTCCGAAATTTGGGTAATAATCTGTAGAGGCATATTCGTCCAAAAACGCAAAGTTTCTCAAAAAGACGGATCGGGATTATCAGGAGCTGTGAAGACACCCTACACATAATATAAAGTAAAACTGATGAAACCCACCGTGATAGATTAATAAAATTGACAAAAAAGCATGAGCAAACGTTGTTGTAGCCAACGGGAAGTACACAAAGCTTTATGATACACCATAAAAAGTGCATTTACGATAACAGTATTACTGTTCCTATCAGGAAAATCGGAAGTGGCCTTTCGATATGCCATCACACATTCTTCTAGGCCTGGTTTTTGCTCGACAGAAAAAAATGTGCTGCGACGCAACTCTCTTATCAGTCTCTGAAGTCAATCTTCGGTTTGTCTGATGCTTCCACTTGGCCATAAAAGTCAAAAATTATGTGCTCTCAGAAGCGAATCACCTATTGCTTTTTATCACTGTAGGATTAGAGCTTCGAAAATGGTTTCAAGAAATGGAGAGTCCCGGAGAAGAAAAGATAAGACTTGGAAACTTCCACACTGTGCTGATTAGAATTGCTGATGATAAATAAACTTATGTAAGCTTAAATTTATGTTTTGTTAAATACGAAGTTTGCATCTTATCATGAAGCTTCGTTAAAAAGCTTAGCCAAGTTAGCAATAGCAGAAACTTCCGATATTCCGAAGAATGCATTGACATCTTTTAGAAGGCTTAATGTATACAGAAATAAACTAAAAATAACGTATATTGAAACCCTATTACACGAGTTTACAATTTTTTTTGAAAATTGGATTTTGTTGAAGTTTGAAAGATTTTTCCCAGTGACGCCGTTACCGTAATCCTGCAGTAATGGAAAGCAATCGGTGATTTGCTCCATAGTGTAATTCAAAGTTAAAGCCAGCTCTACAAAATGGTGCCTAAAGCTTCTCAAAAGACTCAATGACAAGAAGTTATTAACAATTAGACATTAGGCACATTTATTTGAGACATCCTATATATAAGACGACCTGGCATCCTGGGCTCCACCTGTTTGTGGAGCTAGTCTATCGCGCTTGACCTCTCATACAGCGAAAACTACCCTTCTTTGCTTGACTTCAACTCCTCTCTGGTTCCCTTTTACCGTCCTTACCATATCTTGATGCCAGGAGATCGAAATGAGCTTCACCGTTCATCCCTCATGACTAGGGGAAATGTGCACAGACATATAGACATACAGATTTTCTGCTTTACATATATACAGGATATATATAGGATAGGAATTAGACGAAACTGCAACAAAAAATTACTAATTTTACACCTATGGTCATTCTTTACGCTGAAGTGTTGTTGCAACACAAAAACACCAGACCGTCAAATATGCTAGACTGTACCACAATCTTTCCTTCCGCGTTACCACTACAGCATTTATGGTTTGCTTTTGCATTCTTCTCACTTGCAAACGTTCTCAACAAAAAAAAAGAGTTTGAGAAGGATAATATAAACGAACGCCCCATGGCAAATGCTGTAATACAATTTACTGCAATGATCTAGTCTTTAGAACCCGAGATCCTTACGCGCAAAATCTGAAACGTTTCGTATTAACGCCAAAAGAGTGTACCTCGCGAAAAGGGAATTTGCGCCTTATCAGTTCCTCTGCGGGTTTGGATATGGGGTCGAGTGATTAAGGCATTTAAGAGTTGAGGTAGAGTCTTGTGTATAGTTGGTCCTTGGACTCCCGTCTTGTGTGAAGGTAAGTATGATAGTTGTGAATGTGATTCTTTTTTCATCAACTCGTTTTTGAATGGTGCATTGGTTCTTTTGGATGTCTTGCGAGTAGTTTTTTATGATTTCCAATTCCAGGTTCTGACGAAGGCGAAAAGCGTTAAAACGTTCTAACAGGAAGAGGGAGGTATCAAGCTTTGTATATCGGTCAATCAAGTCAACTACAATGCAGATACAACTACTTGCTACGATGACTGAGAACCTTCATTATGAAAGTAACAACAGCTCTAACACCATTTACGCATGTCAAGATTGTTTTGTTGAACGTTTTTGTTGAATCTAGTGCAATATGGCGCTAAATGCAGTACGAAGCACTTTTCGCTGTATGTGAGTTCACAAAAAACGCTTAGCTCTTTTGATATGAATTCTCCAAATTTTGAGCAAAGGTGTCAGAAAGGAATATTCTTGAGCTTCACTTCCTGAAAAAATAGCTGCATTTTTAAAGTGAGTTCTCAAAAATTGCTCAACTCTTTCGATTTGACTTCCTCAAGTCCTGAAAAAGGGGTCGAAAACGAAAATTCTCAGGGTTCACGTTTTGAATAATTTCGAACTTTAAAAGTAGAAGTTTTTAGCACCAATGAAGAAGTAATTCACATAATTATCACCATTTTTATTGCTATAGTGGGAGCAGCGAAATTATCAGCGTTGGTTTTTGCAAGATCGCCTCAGATTCTTGATAGACGAATATTCAAGACCTTCAGAAGAATATTTTACTTGCTTTCAACTGAAACTTTTACTTTAATATCGTGAGATTTTGTGAAGGAGAAAGCTCCATTCGCTTAGTTTAGACTACCATCTGTCACACAATTTCCTAAACTTCTAGCCTTAGACTTCAGGTCCGAAAAAACCTAGCAGGAAGAATATGTAAGTGATGGGACACTCACCGCTGTAAAAAAGTGAATACAGCACAATTGCACAACAAAGCATTGTTGTAATCCGCTGGAAGGTACACAAAATAAGCTTTGCGACACTGTCTTTAAACTGCAGTTAGTGATAAGAGGATCACTTATCGTTAGATCACGCGCGCTATCAGAAATTGGAGTTGGCCTCATGAATACGTCGTCAGACATTCTTCTAGACCTGGTTTTTGCTCGACAGAAAAAAAATGTGCTGAAACGCAATTCTACTATCGCTTTATGAAATCAATGTCCGGTTTCTCTAACGCTTGCAATTCGGAAAAAAGCAAAGGATTATGTATTCACCTGGTCCAAAAGGCATTATGTCTTGCCACCGTTTAAAGTGGAGAGTAGAATATTCCAGTTGATGTTGAAGGTAGCGTCCAGTAAAACCTATGCTCCCCTATTTGTACAATTCTATAAGAAGGCCCTAGGACTGAGATATTGCGTTGGTCCGGTCCCCTAATGTGGCCTTTGAATGGAAAAAGTAAACCTGGAACCCGCGAAAGTGCCATCGAGCTACACAAGAACTCTCGAGTTCCGTCCACCCAAGCGAAAGTCGTCTGCGCCTTCAGAGCTCCCAGAATTCAAGATTTTGGGACGCACATTTTGCACTTCATTTCTGTAATAGGGTCACCGAAAGGCTTTAGAGTGGCAAAAACATGAAAGACGAAGCTTGGGTGGATGCCGCCTCCAAACCGCCAGTAGTTCAGGCATTTTGCACGGTGGTACATCTAATTACTTTCAAAAAAGTTTTGCGAGGCGAATCTCAAAAATGTAACGCATTGAATCCTCTAGATTCGTTCTCAGTACTTCCCTAATTTCACGCGTATAAGACGCAGCTTTTTCGGTCTTTCAGGCGTGCCGCTCATCTGCCTCAATGTTTTCGGATAAGAGACTTATGCTGCGCGATACTCTCAGGCAATATGCAGTACTGTAAACAGTTTTTGGCAGTGAAGTCCTTCGGCGTGTTTGTGGCGTTTGATTTTGCGTTCTATACGCGTGAAATGAGGGTAGATCATTTCATAAGTTTGTAGTGTTTCATAAATCAACAAAATGAGAACTGTCAAAATCAAGTCAATTCTATCTTTTGCTGTTGTCCCCAACCTTCTGACACCTTTTCGTCACATTTGCAGCTAATTTTTGCAGAAAGTTAGCGAGTATGGCGATTCCAAAATAGTCGTTTAACTAGCGCCTGAGTCGGATCGCGGCTCGAGTCGGTTTCTAGGGCTTCTGATAATGAAGTCCTCGCTGATCCCTATCGGAAACCTATCGACTTGAGATGAGAACGAAAAAAAAAGCCACTACTGTAAAAACAAAAACGTAAAAGAAGTGAAAATTGAAAGTGGAGCTGAATACTACGCAGGTGAAAGAATTCGGCATTGGAGCGCGATATCCAACAAAGCGATTTATGAGAACATTAAGGCAAAGAACAAAGGCAACGATGTGAGTACGTCTTCACCTCAGTAACAGATTCTTGACCGTGGAATCTGCCCATTATTAATATTAGGTCATCTCAAAAGTTTTTCGTTTTTGAGCTTCTGACATTGGTACCATATCTGAGAGAATGTCAGAGGGCTAATGAGGGTAGGGTTGCTATATATGGATCTGTTGAGAAATCTACTAGGGTGATCGGTAAAAAATGGGGCACCTGGAGAATAACTGTAGTTTTGTCAAACCAATTTTTATAGATGTTAGAATAAATTATTCTCTTTTAAAAAATACCTATATAAGGTCATTTACTTAGGTAATAATTTTTATAGTGGCTGAAATGCAAAGTTAGTCAGTAATAATTTTTATAGTGGCTGAAATGCAAAGTTAGTCACTTTGAGAAATTATAAACTCTGGGCAGTATCTGCGCAGTGAAACATGTGAGACCACCCAAAGTACGACTGCTGGTGTGGGTGGTGAGACAGTCACTAAACCCACGACGGCTTGATGGCCTCAACTTTCAAAGTCAGGAGATATGGCCATTAGCAGCTTCGAGAACAAAGACACGCGCTATTCAATTCTTTGCAGGTGAACGCATGTTTCCTAGGTACCATCTGATAGAGCTTTTTACTTTATCCATCCATATGCAGATTACCTCAGATTTCATCTATCTTCGGAAAATATAAGGCAAAACATGATTTTTGGTTTTTTATTACGCTAAAAAATCGCGATTTTTCAGGTATTTCGCTTTTTTTATCCAGAAATAGAAAGAAATCCTGTATGTTTGATATATTTTTTGAAAGAGCATGAACAGCTCTTCGAATGGTACGTCATATGCTTTACGAATTCATGGTATAGCAGCGCAACGAGAAATGTTCAAAAAACCTTGTCTGAGTTCTTCGTGGCGCCACGCGTACGATTATGAGAGAGGAGCGGTAACGCGTTGCCAGAATAATAGGCGAAGGTCGGTTATGTAAGCGACGTTTGAGTTGCAGCCTGCTTATTGTTAGTGAGAACAAAAAACCTCAAAATGTAATAAAAATCAAGCTGCCCCATTTTTATCGATCACCCTAATAGTTTTCGGGAATCCAGCCAAAAATGTCGAAACTGCCTCATAAGGAAGTTTCTATGGCTAAAGTCGACATATGAAAACGCGAATTTTGAGTGATTGCAATCTCTAAGCTGACACTTGAATGCACGGTAGTTGAGGGAGCAATCTTTCCTTCTAAGAAGTCTTTTACCTACCTTAAAGTACCATGTTTAGAGCTAGCTTCAACTTAGATTTGCAGTATGGAGCGAACCGCCAATCCCTCTTCCTTATCGTGGAATTATGGTGGACACTCTTGGCTCATTATGAGCGCTGTCATGCTTCAAAAAGTTTCCAGAAATTTTGAAAAGTGGGGTACCAGGAACCTTACGCGCGATGAATTCACTACTCAACTTTCTGAACGTTTGTAAAGCATTTCAAATGTTGTGATCACAATTTTAGGAAGCATTGTAAAGGTAGCCATTACGGTATAACTGGCATAAATTATGAAGAAAGTATCGCGGTTAAATGCAAAGTTCATATGCGGTTTTAGCGACTCTAATTAGTCAAGTGTGATAACTTCCAGATTGTTTGGTTTGCTTTGTAAGGCGAAATAGGATCCTCAATGCTCAAAACCCTTCTTGAAGTTCTTTCCGTAACCCTACAATAATGAAGAAAGGTCGTTAATCTGCTCCATACTGTAAATCTAAGTTGAAGCTAATTCCACGAAATGGTATCTGAAGGTAAACAAAAGAGTTCTAGGGAAAAGAGATATCAACGAACAAACAGTGTATACATAATTTGAGACACCCAGTATAGCTTTGACTCACTGAGCACCCTCAGTGACGTCCGTCACAGTCGCGCGACTACTAAATTCACGGTGGACTGAAGGTTGATGACTTTCTCTTCAGATTGTTTTCATAAGTTGTACTTGAACAAGGTTTAAACGCCGCAAGGTAGAGAAGGCGTTTGGTCGTATAGACTGACGAATACAAAACTGCAATCCCTTTCAGGCCTCCAAAGAAGACGATACTATCGAAACGTTAGGCAATAAAGGTCTATCATAAAACCTCCTCGGCACAAAATTAAAATCACAAAGTCAGCTAATGCCGAGGTTCAAAGAAGAGAGCTCATGGAAACTCGGTGAATCATTTCTAGCGTAACGAACTATAGAAAATGTGTACTTTTAACTAACGCATATGTAATGAAACCAGAGGAGATGAGGAGAAAAATGGGTTGGCGACGTACATTATTTGACCAAAATATTAGGTTGTTGCAAAAATAATGTCCGTTTTGCAAAATTTCACTTTGAAAAGCTATAACTTTGTTCAGTCTTCATATTTTTGAATGCAGTCAAGATCCTCACATGCAGTAAACCTTTCGTAATCTAAGGCGCACCTGCATATACTGATATCGCAAACGGGAAGAAAATCATGCGTCAGAAAACCGAAAGTTTTGCTTTCGAAAACTTCGTTTTTGAAAGATTACAAATCCCTTCAAGTTTTGTTGTTATGGCTGCTAATCAGCTTATTTTGTAGACGCAACCCAGTAGTATACGTCTGTATAAAAAGAACTTTAGCGAAGAAGTTCTGCGAGATAAAAAAGATAGAAAAAATTGTTCACTTTTTTAAGCCTATTTGTGATAGGCTTGGAAGTCCCAAACTAAGAGAACTTGGAATTGTTCATGCACTAAATAGCTAAGTTTTTCTGCATGAATTGTAGATAAGATGTCCTGACCTTAAGCCTACAGAAATGAGCGAAGTTTTAGCGATTGCCCTAATCAGGAAAAATTTCGAACCCATAGAGTTCCAGGCAGCGATTATCTTTCTTGAAGCTCGATTTGTCAGTTCAGGTGTATTCGAAAAACTTATTTAAACGTGCAAAAAGTAAACAATATTTATCCTATATAGTAGTTATGTTTTCAGAACAATTCGTTTATTTGCGCCTGAATTGTGGCCAAAAAAGTTGGAACAATGAAATTTTTCTTTTGAGTGCGGCTGTGCAAAATGCTGGTGAAAATCTTACAGATGAGATAAAAGATTAATTTCACAACCGTTAGAAAGTACATGAAGAAAGCTTTCCAAAGATGTGCAGAATCTTTATCGAAAAAGAAAGCCTTAAGGAGAAAAGTCGTTTGGATTATACGCCTAGAAAAACGGACATTATTTTTGCAACAACCTAATACAAAGGCCGAAAAATAATGTGCTTCAAACCAGATTCGCACTAGAGTGCCCATCTTATTCGTAGCATTTTATTTCCGGCTTATTTTCCGCCAGCTATACTGTTAAGTGAAATCAACAACTTTTTTTGTTTTCACTATTTTCATAACTAATTTATATTAAAAAAACAATGTTTTTAAAAGTCAGAGAATCGCTTTTCGTTGTAGTATCTCATGTACCTGGGATTACATTTCATGGTGATTCCGGATATGATGCATTTGCGAGGTCACTACCGACCGTGACATTTGAGTGTTCTGGGTGGAGGACATTAGGTCGCGGAATTTGGAAGAGTCCCGCGCGGATTCCCTGCAGGAACGCATGTCCGCGCATGTACAGCTCAGACATTCGCGGTTGTCACCCGCAGGTTAAAATGATGTGATCTCATTGACCAACGGCGCGTCACACGAAATCGGTGTCGGGGCAAAATCAGGTCACCTGTGTTTGCAGCGGGGTGACCTGCGGGAGACACCATAATGCCCCGACAGGGCATTCTCCGGTCATTATCGGAGTGACCTGCGGGAGACACCATAATGCCCCGATCCTTGAAGCAGTAGTTCACCCTCGTAGGTACGTATATTGGAACACACAAGTATAGAGTATATACTCTATACTTGTGTGTTTTACTTCTACCGTGCTGTCTTCTTTCACTGTCACTAACAAATCAAGCTATAGTATTTATTAACCACTTCATGGTACAGAAAAATCTACATCAGCGCAAAATTAAATAAACTACATCGAGAGAACACTTGACAAAAAACAACTGGAATTGGACTAATGTGTGTCGTTCGCATCCGTTACTGCAATATCGGCGTCCGTTTTTTTGATGATGTTCAAGTCAGTGCTCACGTTAGATGTCCTGGGGCGGTTCTTCTGAAAAACATCAGCATCAAATGCGTAAACTTTTTGGGACGAAAGTTTTACCTTTGACGCCTTTGTCGTATTTTTATGCAGACTGTAGAAGTTCTTTGTCCGGTAGGCCAAAAGCGTCCAATACAAACCCTGAATAAATTATTCGAATTGATGTACAAAATGACGGAAGCAACCTACTCATTAGTAAATTCACAGTGCATTCCGGGAGATGCTTAAGGTTGTCATCTTTTCCTTTTTGCCAGTTTGCCTACATGCATACTTTTGAATTCCTCTGCCGGTTCACAAGCCCAAATAATTATGTGTAAGGCAAGATTTCCTTCAGCAGTGATTGCTTGCATTGACGACATAGTGCCTAAGAAAATCAGAAACATGATGAAAATGCAGAAAATGATCATGTTTATGGGCGCAAGCCGATTTCTTCCATTTTTCTAAGACTTCAGTCAAATTCAGCTCCCAAAAATACGATGCCTTTCGTTCATTCATTTCATATTCAAAAACCTCAATCGGGCTGAGTTTTAGAGAGCAGACTTTCTTTTTTCGGTTAGGTAGACAAGAGCAATTGTGGGACTATGATTGAGCGAGTTAGAAGGCCGAATATCATTTTTTCCGTGTTTGAAAAATGGATTTTGACGATTGCGATTTCTTCTTTTCGGCGTGGATTGCTGCCTCATCATGCCAAAATTCAAACAGCTTCTGATACTCGTTAATTTCGAGAAATTGCGATTTTCGGGCTACAGCGACTGGTTAATAAAAATTTGAGCTAGATCACTTTTACATAAGGAACGAAGTCAGAAAGGACCACAATGGAACAAAAGAATATGGAGAAGACGACTGTCATCGAAACATGTATAAAATAGAGCAAAGAATGGATTTTTGGCAGCCCATCAAACTTCATGTGAGCCATATTTGAACAAGCAAAATTTCGCCTTCTAACTCGCCCATTCTTGACCCCATGAATTCTCTTTCTGGTCTATCTGCGAGAAAAAAGGCCCCTCTTCCAAGTACGGACCACTAGACTTGCCAAAAAGTGACCTAAGAGCGAGAGAAAGACGGACGAAACTCCGCAAAAAACATTGCATGCGTTGTGGAAATTTCTCTGAAGAGAATAAATTCTTTTATCAAGGCCGGAAGCCAGAGCCATAGCTGGTCATTTGACCAGCTATGGCTTTGCAATCGGGAATTCAAAGATCTGATGGGGTACCAAACGTGCATTTTACACCTAAATTTAGTTCTTTGTTTCCTGCGTGAAAATAAATTTAAGTAAAATTTTTTTACACAGCAGCAGTCCATATACGGCTGCAGCCGGTTTTATTTCTGTGAAACTGCGAAAACAAGTTATGGAAAAGCCCATTCTGCAGGAAAAATTTTCTTACAAAAACACATTTTTCGAACTATGACAATACTTCGGGCGCTAAACTGTTTTTTTTTGCTGGAAAAGTATTGTGTCATAAGGATTTTCTCGTAAAATGGCGTTTTCGCAAATATTTGTTCTGTACGTGTAAGCTTGAAGCTACCCACAATAAGTAATGGATAGTATAAGTTACATGTTTTGACAGCTTTTAGCTAGCTAGCGACGCCTCAATGGTTTCTTGGACCCGACACAAGATTACGAAATTTCAAGTTTGTTTAAAGCTTGTAGTTGGCTTGAAACTTAGACTATCAGGCTTGTGGCTAACAATTTGAGTCTAAGGTCAAAAAATTGCACTCCGCAAATTTGCTGAGTTGGAAGGAGTCCTGAAGTAACCTAATGAATTGAGAATAACATGCTTACCTTCGATCTACAACGCGAGCGCAGAGATTGTAAGTGAAGTTGCCATTTTGGACGCGCGATCTCATCTGAACTGACAAACCGTCAAAATGTCCTACGGAAATGGCGACCTCACTTTTATTGTAATATGTGCTGGTAAAATTGAGGAAAAATAGTAAGCGAAATTGAATCAAAAGGCATCATTAAGTATGGTTAAGATAGAGTGGGTCTGGTATAATGACAAGTTTATGCTATAAAAGGTCACAAATGATCCCAGAGAGTGATTATGAGCGATGTATAAGAAAGAGTGAAAGCAAAAACATCGAAGAAAAAGGCACCAATCAACAAAAAGCAAACACCAAGAGAAGACGACTATTTCGCAACATCACTATCATACACGCATGCGGCGTGCATCGGGGCAAAATCGCAGTAAAATCGGGTCAAAACTAAATTCGTGTCTCCCGCCGGTGCACCGGGTTTTGGTGCGATCAGCCATTTTGTGGGCGGTCCACCTGCGGGTGACAACGGCGAATGTCTGAGAGGGGTGCGCATTTGTCGCAAATGACCGCGGGGACCGCCCTTTTTCGGCGACCTAATGTCCTCCACCCGAGTGTTCTTATTGACGCTACTTGCTGAAGCGTTTATTTCTTCCTGTCATACGCGAAAACTTATTTATGTCCTCGATGATGCACGATTGAAGATGGCAATTCTTTTATTAATTCACGTGAAACTTATTACTACACGACAGCTATAGCCACAGCTGAAAATCCACCCTTTTCTCCAATTGAATCGGAGTTAAAGTCCACAATCATCTCATTGAAAGTTGAAGTGAATGTCTTGTTGCCAGCTGCTATCTGTCCGCTAAATCTGAAAACAGAAATTAAAGTGGTCATTGTTGGAGTGAGTAGAGTCAGTATCTGAACAAATTCTAGGTGCTTTTAAGCGGATAATGATTGGGGGAATGAGATATCTGCCCAAGCGGATCACACCACAACCGAGAAATCTATTTCTTCGCCTAGTACCGTACCCCTCCATGCGGTCCAGTAATCATTTGTAGCAGTAAACGTAAATTTAGCCATGGATTTTTTTGGTAACAAATGAATCGCATAAGTCAAAGGCTTGGTTGAGACCCCTTAAAGGCAGTGTCCGGGCAGAGTGAGGGTTTTGGAATTTCAATGTCATGCGAAAGCGGCCCCCTCTCAGACACAACATTGCGCAAGTGCGAGGTTATAAAGCCCGACCTGAAGCAAGAACGATAAGAAATTGGGGAAACTTACGCTTTGGAACAGGGTCCTCCGACCTGTTTGATTACCTGCTGTGCGGCAAAGTACGCATGCCGCAACGGTTAAAATCAGGGTCCCGCAGCGACTCCGCGTCTTAGCCTTGGCGGAGACCGTCGAATTTCAAAATGTAAGGGCTTAGAAAATGCATGTTTTCGCCATTTTCGCGTCTTCTAATGTGGATTTTCGGATTCAGCGTTGCGGATAACTCCCGGCAAGTGGATTTTCTAGAAATCAAGTTTCTGCCTTCAAAGGCAGCGTCCACCAGACTGGACCCCGTAACTAGGCAACGACAGAAGTTTGTAGCGCGAAAGGTGGTCACGAAGTCTACAAATCGCTCCCCGAGTGACCCGGATCTTGCGTAGGCTCAGGCGAGTACGAGATGCATGCAAGGTAGAGACGCAGATTCGTTGCGGAACCCTGCGCTCATGATTGTGTGCACTATGCGTGCTATGGCCTTGCAAATCGAAATCGCTGTGCGGGCGGCATTAGGGCCTACCGTAAGATCCGTGCCACTTTCGGAGCAGATTCACATTTGATAGACCCCCTTTTTCGTTCCGAACTTCAGTCATCGCTTAGGTAGCGGGTCTACTTTAACATGCCACAGAAACCACCCATCTTTTCGCCGGGACGCAGCCCTTAAGTACTATCCACATAAGGCACTATACTTTACATAAGAAGTACGGGTAGTTCCTGTCTTAACGCTCATTTTAAGGATGCAACATCTTACCTGCCTAATAAAACATAGTATGGTGTGCCATCGTAGTCGTAAACGTCAATGATATCACAACATTGCTCAGTCTCTATCGCTCCAAAAGTCAAACGTATTCTGAATAAAACTTTTTCAAGTCACCCAAGGTAACCCTAATTTTAACTTGCCTGTGCTTACTATCGGTTGTCAGTTGATAACAACATTGCGTTAGAGCTGGGTAATTTCTTGGATAATTCGGGCTTGTGATCTAAACAATCAGATGTGAATTCTTCATCATTTATACAGGAAACACTTACATTGATAGCTACAACAGAATTTTGGTTGCAACCACTAGGGTTGGTTGGTGACTGCATGATGGTGACCATGGGCGAAGTTGTTATCACTGAAATCATTCTATCTCAGTTTTTGATGAGTTTGTTGAGGCTATTGGCACAACTTCTGTCAGTCGATATCTACCACTTCGACGTTCTTACACAAAAGAATTCACACTATAGTCGAAACTTGTCTGCTAATGGATCTTAGAGTTACAGCAGCCAATTCAAGAGCAGCGCGACAATGTCTTCCGTGGAGCATTACAAGAAATGCAGCATGACAATATATCGCTCCAATTTTTTTTTCAAAATGATACAAATAATAGCAAGTTTTATGAAAAATATGAAGAGTATTCTTCTATTCTTTCTAGAATAACGATCAAAAGGCTTTAAGGCAGCACCAGCAGCTGTTCGTGTGCCGAGGGTCAACCCCGCTCCAGCTCCTGCGCGTGCCTCATATTGATCGATTCTTCTCACGGCGCTGTAACGGCACTGGTACGGACACTTTGAACACAGCCTGAGAAAACATGGTGGTATTAACTGCACTTGACCACCATTCTCCTTTAACTTTTAATTATCAATATTATTGGGTATGTTCTTGTCATCAATGTCACCTCTTAATTAATTCTGCTTTTTGTGACTAACCCTTGTCGTATGGAGAAAAACTCGCTTTCCATTTGTTAATACCATCACCATCACTTCCAGTTACAAAGATCACCTTCATCACATTTGACGCTGAGTTGAAGTATAGAGAAGATGAGACATTTGTTGTTATACTGTAAAATGAATTTGGTAAAATTCTCGAAAAATATTTTCAATTTTTCTTGCTTACTTCATGAATGGTGTAGAATCACTGATCGAGTAAAATAGTTTGATGCTGCTGCCTTGGCTGAGTTGGAGATAATCAAAGTGGATCTGTACTACTTTTTGGAACTTCCCTACTATTTTTTGTTCGACTGTGAGAATATAGTAACATGCTTTGCAGCTACGATAGGAGTTCGGAAAACCAGGCGAGTAAAACTGGAATTTGATAAATTATCATAAGAGTTTCAAAAATATGTAATTTACGGTTCTGTTCTGCTCCGTAAAATAATAAGGAGCGTCGCATGTTGAGGGAGCTAGGGTCACAGGTGTTGGAGTTGTAGGCTTGGAGCAGTCAGCTTCTGAAAAACTCGGAGATGTACCGTAAGAAAGTGCAGTATTCGCTGACACTTTCAAAAAACAAGCCACGTAACACATATCACGTTGTAGCACTTCCCCGCGCAGGCGATTCCCTGCCATAATATTAGTTCACATACCTCTTTTGCAGATAAACGGCAATGGCGATGTACAGGAAACGGATATCCATTTTCCACGAGGGACCAATTCACTTACAGGTGACAGTGCTATGCAGTTACCAGTAGCTACTGTATCCTGAAGTCATTCATAGTGCATTGAGGGGAAACACAGAATATTTTTGAGAATGATTTATAAGAAGAGTAAGAGAGGATAATTGCACAAAAACTGGTAAATAAATAGCTGAGCGAGAGCCCCCCCCCTCCCCTCCCCCATACATAATTTCTTAGCGAATTTCGGCGAAGAGTCGCCTGCATGAGATATCAATGATGCGAGCAATTTATTAACAATAACATTGCATAACCTCCATAGAGGTTCAAGTTACTTGGTATGAGGCGCTGGACTATTTTTTGAAGCTTCAGTAATTGCTAGCTTGCAAACAATATGAAAAGCTATTGAAAGTCTTTTAAGTTCCGTGGGTCCTTGTTTTCTCCTTGTTCTCCTTCTCCTTGGTCCTTGTTTTCTCGCAAAATTATTTTTGGCTCCGTTAGATAAATGGAGAGTGAATTTGCGAAAGGAGATGGGAAGGGAGGACATCAGGTCGCCGAAAGCGGAGGTCCCACGCGGACCGCAACAAACACGTACTTCTCTCCATCACAGCTAGTGGTAGCGGTCCGGGTGGGTGGAGCCTATTGGCGCCCTAGTCCTGCCCATGTGGGAAGGGCGATGTATAAGTTGCATAATTCCTGCACCAAAATATTAGTTGTCCCAAAAGTAAACTCCTTTTTTAAATGATTCATGCTGTTTTTGTTTTCCCAGTGAGCTTAGAATATCATTCGATAGAGCAGATCAAGCTCTACAAAACTCTCACCAAGAATCCGCCTAAGTTGCATTCCATGGAAAGTTTAAAGCCAAAATCGAAAAAAATTTTGTCACAAAAAAATTGGATTTCTGCGACAAAAAATCCTACGGATCTCCAACTTGGTCATTATAAGTAGGCACATAGTAGTACTCAAATACGCATTTACCGAATTCTTTCCGAGCATAGAAATTGAGAAATAAAAAATGTCAAATGGCAAACTCCGCCCTCAGCCCCTCCCACATATGTCATTGTATACTGCAAGCCTTACTAAGTATAATTTCATTACCCATGTATGTGTTCTCATAATCGAGAAATACCATTAATACAAAAAACCCGAAAAAAGTAACATTTTAGCATTTTTGGACCACTTTTTTTTTCTAATTTTAAACCCCGAAAAAAATCCGCGGAATATATTTTTGAGTACTACTATGTGTCTACTATATAAAGACCAAGTTGGAAATCCGTGGGAAATCTCTGAAAAGAGATCCGATTTTTAGGGTAACTAAAAATTTTGATTTTTGGCCCCAATTTCTACCTGGATTACGAGTTAGGTGGATCGTCGATGGTCTTTTTGTAGAGCTTGCTCCGCTCTATACTCTCCGCTCTAATGGTACCCTAAATCTAGCAGGAAAACAAAAACAGCTCAATTTAATTGCAAATGGAATTTACTTTTGGGACAACCTAATAGGTACAGACAGCAATAATACATATTTCTTCCATATCTTTCTATATAAAATCAGAAAACTGTGTGTTTGTGTGTCTGTGCGCATTTCCCATAGTCAGGAAGGAGGAGCGATGAAGCTCATTGTGATCTGCTGGCCATCAAGATATGGTGAGGACAGTGAGAAGCAAGCCTAAGACGAGTCAGAATAAAAAAAATTCCGCTACATGAGTGATCAAGCACGATGGACTGGCTTCAAAACGGGTGGAACCCCTGGAAGCCAGCTCGTCCCAACAAAGCTAGCTTTACAAGATGGTGCTCAAAAATTCGCAGCATTTCATCCAAGCGAAGAAGCTCAAAATGCAAAAGATCCTAGCGCCCCGAAACCAAGAAGAAAATTGGAAGTCCGTTTGAAAAATCCTTCAAAAGTTCTAATTTGCTCATGCATTGACATTTTGGATAAAACATTTCCTTAGCAGTGCTGTATTTTCCTCTCAGCTAGAAAATGAGAAAACGAAGTTTTTCTCTTTTTGCCAGATCATTGCTGGGATGTTCTAGCATTGACGTTGTATACTACATGACTCCCCCTCTCCCATTCTGGATGGCGAAATTTAAGTTGCGTACAGAGATATAAATGATGCAAGCAATTTGTTTATGTAAATCAAACAAATTTTATAAAACACAAAGGTTCAAGTTATTTGGTGTAGTGGAATCTTCTTTTTTTGAATATTCAGTAATTGCAAGCTTGCAAAAAACTTGAGAAGCTAATGAAAGTCTTTGAAATTTTGAGGGTGTCTTGTTTTTTTCTCTTCTTTCGCAATTATGTAGAGTTTTGGGAAAAGAAATGGGAAGGGTAGAGGACATTAGGTCGCCGAAAAGGGAGGTCCCACGCGTACATCTGCAACAAACGCACACTTCTCTCTGTCACAGTCAGTGATAGCCGTCCGCGTGGGTGGAGCCTATTGGCGACCTTATGTCCTGTACAAGTGGGAGCGATGTAGATAGAATTAAAGAACAAACTCACCTATGTTATTGTAGTCGAAACTGGTATTATCTGGCTTCGCCGTTTGCCTGCAATCCAACTCGAACATAATTCACGTTGCCAGTGTATGTGTCCAAAATCATTTGATTTTCTGCAAATACTTCTCTTTCTCCTCAACATCCACAAGATATAGAAGGCACTCACATCTGCACTATGAATAGACACGAGGTGTCCGCATTCGTTTTGACACTGGGATTCTGCATCGTCCTGCGACAGAGTTTGGTTGTAACCTTTGTAGCAATAATCGCCATAGTGATCGTAATCACCACAGGATGCTAGAAAGTGAGGTACTATCAGGATGATTAATTTTTGCACCAAAATTTTCGAAACTCTGTCACTTTCTCCAGCTTGAGATCTTCTGATTTGATAGACAATTACAAAAGAGCTTGCACTTTTAAAACATGGATAGAAATTCCCTGAGGGCATATGGCAACGATATGAGTTCATTAAAATACCCAAAAAGTGATTTTTCGATTTCTGGTTGCTAAAATTGCTAAAACGTCTACTGAAATTCAAATTCATTTTTTTCTTGGTTTTATGACCTACTCTTTTAACTAGAGGAATTTGATAGTGATTGGAAATAGTTATGTTTTTTTTCAAGTCCACCTATTGGTTTTGTTCCATATCGGTTTTCTAAAATGTATTAGATTGTCCCATAAGTCTTTTCATTTTTGAGTTTTCGCCGTAATAAGTCAGACACTTCTTATTTTATATAGACACTAGATGGCTTACCCGGCTCCGCCCGGGACCAAACTTTGCACACATACACTTCGGGGCAGGGAGCGTGTCATAGTCCACTATTCGTGATCGATGTCGATTTTACCGATTTTTTGCAAATTTTGAGCTAGGGGGCTGGGATTTTGCACAGGGGGGTAATCGAGCATGCTGATCACCCCGAAGGGGTGAAATCCCAGCCCCCTAGCTCAAAATTTGCAAAAAATCGGTAAAATCGACATCGATCGATAACGAAAAGTAGCCTATGACACGCTCCCTGCCCCGAAGTGTATGTGTGCAAAGTTTGGTCCCGATCGGTTCAGAAGTAAAAATTTCTATTCCGCACATACGTACAGACATACAGACAGACAGACAGACAGACATTCAGCTTTATATATAAGATAAGGACACCATCCGATAGAGTGTGTATGCTTTTGACAAGCTTCGGTCCATCTCAAGTTTTAGACCAAAATCTAAAAAGTTTCGGATGCCCAGAAAATTGAAAATTTTTTATATCTTCGTTCAAAAAAGTCCCATAGGTCTCTAACTCGCTTACGCATATACATTCCACATCGACATCCATATGTGCTCTTGCTGTATTTTTTTCATCAGCTAAAAATCAAGAAATCGAAAATTTATGTTTTTACCAAAGTGATGCTGTGCTGTTCTTACACTAACAGCTGTAGAGTACAACCCTTACAAGGGAAGGATGGTTGGTCGAAGTGGCCTTTTGAGATGGGTTATATACCCTGGTGGAGGGCATAAAACGCTGATTCCAAATCTGTCTCCCTTATCTGCGGCGCGTTTCTGGACGAGGAGTTATGAGCGTTTGAAGGAGCAAAAAATGAGTGTTTTTCTGGGATAAATACAGTCGCTAAACATTTCCAGCGATTGAATGAGACAGTCGGAGTGCGGATTATCTCACCTAAAAGTATTTATTTTATAAAGTGCTGATTACCACTGGTCCATTTGAGCGCTAGGAATAATGTTACTACTGTTTTTATATTATTTGCACATATAATTATATTTTTATAATATTTACACATTCAATTTTTTTCTCCAATAAACGCTCATAACTTCTCGTGCAGGAACGCGCAGCAGATAAGGAAGACAGATTTGAAATCAGCGTTTTATGCCCTCCAATAAGGTATACAAGTTATCGCAAAAGGCCACTTCGACTGACCATCCTTCCCTTGTTAGAAGTATTACCGTATATTTTTGGCTTTCTATAAGCTCTGGTTCACAAGAAATATCGAATTTAGCTTTTCCCACTCGGGTTTTTCGCGCTAAACTCAACTTTACCCGACAGAGCTAATAGAGAGTTAAAAGTTCACGATTGTACTTCTAAAGGCTTATAGTATACAATTGTTAGTGTAAGAACAGAAAACATCACTTTGGTGAAACATGGATTCCGTTTTTTTTTTGATTCTTACAAGGGAAGGATAATCGGTCGAAGTGGCCATTTGGAATGAGCTGTATATTAGGAAATCGTCCTCCGTAAGGCGATCTCAAAACTACTTTCGCTAGGTGCCGAGCGGTTTTGTGGGGGGAGTTACAAGGTCATTTTCCTCCGGCGCAGCCAGCGCACCCAGTGATGAGCGAGGCGCTAGAATGACGCAGCGGTGTGGCAGTGGCGCAGTGGCAACGCAGCGGACTACGAAGCCGATGCTCGAGGGTTCGAGTCCTGTTGCTGCTACTTTGTTTTGCAGTTCTGTAAAAAGTCTATTGGGTGACAGCAAACGAGAAATACTATTTCTAGGCAGTCGAAACAAGCTATTTACTGCAAAAAAGTCACTATTTCTACAATAAGCTATAATCTTCTACAATATGTCAATCTGTGGAGGTTAAGATGTTACAAAAATGGATTCAAATGATATACTAACATGTATGGAATACAACCACAAAATGCTCAAAGCAGAAGAGCTTCTCGCAGCGCGCGCACTTGCAAATTTGCAATCGATTGCAATCAGCGCTTCATTACCTATCAAGGAGGACCACGCAGGTAAAGGCAAGTGCCAAGTATGCGCATATAGCAAAAAGCTCCGCTGCCAAACATTACGATGTTCTCGTCAGCCGGATACATTGATAATCACCCCGGCGAATTCGAGTCTCCTATTCATTACTGTTTTTCACCGACTTTGATAGGCAATTGTGAAGCTGCTGATTGTCATCTTTTATATTTTATCCGATGTGCGCGCCTGCGAGAAGCTCTTCTGCTTTGAGCATTTTGTGGTTGTATTCCATAAATGTTAATATATCATTTGAATCCATTTTTGTAACATCTTAGCCTCCACAGATTGACATATTGTAGAAGATTATAGCTTATTGTAGAAATAGTGACTTTTTTGCAGTAAATAGCTTGTTTCAACTGCCTAGAAATAGTATTTCTCGTTTGCTGTCACCCAATAGACTTTTTACAGAACTGCAAAACAAAGTAGCAGCAACAGGACTCGAACCCTCGACCATCTGCTTCGTAGTCCGCTGCGTTGCCACTGCGCCACTGCCACACTGCTGCGTAATTCTAGCGCCTCGCTCATCACTGAGTGCGCTGGCTGCGCCGGAGGAAAATGGCTTTGTAACTTTCCCCACAAA
The DNA here is from genome assembly GCA_958299035.1 of Cylicocyclus nassatus. Classification (NCBI taxonomy): domain Eukaryota; kingdom Metazoa; phylum Nematoda; class Chromadorea; order Rhabditida; family Strongylidae; genus Cylicocyclus; species Cylicocyclus nassatus. The sequence continues at coordinate 99,969,505 of CATQJL010000001.1, read as the reverse complement.
ACCGCTCGGCACCTAGCGAAAGTAGTTTTGAGTTTGCCTTACGGAGGACGGTTTCCTAATATACAGCTCATTCCATATGGCCACTTCGACCGAGTATCCTTCCCTTGTTAGCTAATAAAAAAATACAGCAACAGCAGATGTGGAATGTATATGCGTAAGCAACTGAGAGATCTGCAGGGCTTTTTTGAACGAAGTTAAAAAAATTTCGATTTTCTGGACACACGAAACTCTTTAGATTTTGGTTCGAAATGAAATGGATCGAGGCTGGTGTAAACGCATTAATGATATCCTGATGCCTATTTGAAATGAGAAGTGTGTAATTTATTATAGCGAAAACTCAAAAATGAAAAGACTTATCATAATTTTTGCTCCACCCTAATGGTATATAGACCTTGCGGTATAAAAAAAGCAGCGCTAAAGGCTAAACCATTGGTTTTCCATCCAAGCTACTCCTCCCTACTGATGAGCCTCGGGAGTGGTCTAGTCATCTCGAGACCTGCATGGGGGTAGAGGCGAAGCAGGCCATACTGCAAATATCCATGTTATCATTCATCTATTATGGGACAACTTAATACTACAAAATACTACTTCTGTATAGTAGAACACGTTGAGCCGTTGAAAGTTCATTAAAAAACACAAAGTTTCCCCTTACACATCGTCGTATATGCTGCGGGTTCACTAGGATCAATTCGATAACAGACAGCAACAGGTAAATATATCAATGTGGGCGGGTACGTCGCAACCACATAGGTCGCCTTAGCCTTACCTATCAATAATGAGCGAGATCCAATATACGTGAAACAGCTCTACAACACCTTCTTCCTAAGATGAACAATGGTACATCTTGAAATGAGGATCTACTTGAAGACATTTTGGTGGTCGGCGATGGCGACTAGGTCTGGTTGGGTCAGTGAAGTGGCTGAAGTGGCTTGGTGGCTGGTGGCATCCATGCCATTGTCCAGTCGGCCTTCTTCGAGACACTTGGTGCGTGACGAGTCACGATGGCGCTCCATACTTGATCCATGCGCATCTGGTTCGCATGTCGTCTCCACAGCTGGCCGTCTTCCGTAAGCACATCGTAAACGGCTTCTCCGTAGCGTGTCTTCACTCAAGCTGGAATCCACTGTTCACATCCAGAGCGAAAATCACGTACCCACGCGGCATCTTGTGGTTGGTACGCTATCTCTCGAGCTCCGTGAAGGCGGTTGAACTGCTTCTCCATAATGTCACTGCCCATTCCTTCTTTTTGAAGTCTTCATTCAGCAGCGACAATGTCCTTCTCTGACGTCCCAAGAGCAGCACGGCACGCGAATATTGTTCTATAGCAGTTGTACACGGCGTTCGTCTATATGACTGCAGATACTTCTTAAGCTTCTCTGCTCTTCTTCTTCCTCCCTCCTCAATTTTCTGAAAGGTCCTTTTGAGGATATCCACAAACCTCTCCGCTTGTCCATTTGATTGCGGATGGAATGGTGGTGAACGCACATGCTTGATTCCTCGCTCTCCGCAGAAGTCTTGATACTTCCTTGCTGTGAGCTGCGCCCCTTTATCCGACACGATCACACGTGGATCTCCAAATCGAGCAAATAACGATCCGAGTTCTTTCAGGGTAGCTGTAGTTGACGATGAAGGCATCTCTTCTGGCCATTTCGAGTAAGCGTAGCTACAATGAGATACATCTTACCATTCAGCGGCCCTGCGTAGTCAGTGTGAAGCATGCGAGTAGAATAAGCTTCCATCGTTGCAACCTGTTTGCTGTGTACACAGGACCTTTCCAAAAAATGTAAAGTCGACTGCACGAAATCGCCCGGATCGCTGTAGACTGGAAGCATGCGAGCGTGCCTGCAACGCTGCTGCCGAGTACTGTCGCTTGGATGATTCATGCGCGCGAATGACGATGTCAGCCCGCAAGAGACACATTTGTGGGCATTCAGCCCGGTCGATTTCGTGCAGTCTATAGCAGCGGCTTGTGATCGGTGAGAACCTAAATCGGCGTCCGTATATGTAGCGAGGAAACTTATGGACAGTCAATCCTTCCTTCTCAATTTGTCCGTAGTTCTTTTATGCGGCTGTGAGGCTTCGACTTGCATTGCAGATAGCCTTTTCTGTCCCATCTGGCATCTTGTGCAGAATTACAGCCCCGATTCCGTAGTCCAATGCGTTTGCAGCCACCACTATCTGCAATTCAGGATCGAAATGTGTAAGGAGTAGATCGGAGGTTGAGACCTTAGCACGCTTGTATGCGTTTTACCATTCCTCTGTGCATTCGAACTTTGCGTCTTTCTTGAGTAATGCGTCCGAGGTGCTCTAAGCTGGAGCATCTCGGCCACAAATAATCCATAATAGTTGATCATGCCGAGAAAATCATGCCGAGGAATGACCGAACATCCGCTATGGAGCTGGCATCTGCTGAATGACTTCAATCTTCCTTGGATCCGGCCGGCGTCCGCTCTTGTCGATGATGCAACCTGAGTAACAAATCTCTGGCATCAGAAAGTTGCATTATTCCAACCTGACATGGGATCCGTAGTCCTTGATAACAGGGCTTCCAAGTTCCGGCGGTGTTCTTCATAACTTCTTCCCGTGTGATGTCATCAAGGCGGCCACTCCATCAATTCGCTTATCATGATCCATGATTTGCTGAAATGTACCTGGTGCCGATTTCATTCCGAATGGCAAGCGTGTAGCGATATAATCTTTTGTGTGGGTTGATAGTCAGCATCTGCTCTGACGCTTTCACGACTTTCACTTGTAAATAAGCTTCGGCTAGATAGAGGTGAGTGAAGAGCTAGCCTCCATTGACTTTGTGAACACATCCTCCGCCGTGGGCAATGGGTGCTGATGCAGCTGCAATGCATCGTTGAGTCCTGTCAAAAAGTAGCCAAATCCTGCCTTTCTTCTTCTTGACGGCGACCATCGGCGCGGCTCACTCTGGATGTTCTACAGCAGAAATAACTCCTTCGGCTACCAGCTGGTCAATTTCTGCCTCCGAGGTGCTGTGGCTTATGGAACTGGTCTCTTTTTCTTGAAAACTGGCACAGCATCGCTCTTCAAGGCTAACATAGCCTTAATCTTTCTCCACTTTCCCAAATTGCTGTTGAAAACTTCCGCATATCGCTCTAAATCGGCGACCACTTCGGCTCGAAGTTTCTTCTCGCTAGTCACCTTTCTGCGATTGCAGTTGTCCTTCAGCTTCTTGTATGCCGGCAGTTGGATACACCATTCCAATTCGAGCCTTTGATGGCGTAGCAAATTCCGTTTTCATGGACGAATTTCCCTGTAGCTCGGCCTTTGACCTCAAGATCGGTCGAAAATTTACCATCTCTCTGCAGGGTCCCTTCTGCAGTTTTTACAGGCATCACACAGGGTTTTAGAGCAGGCGATCCCATCTTCTTTCAAGCCCCACGCGAGATCAGAGTTATATATATCCGTTCCCGTGTTTAGCTGTAGCTTGAGGGAACATCCTCTAATTACGACGTCGATGTAAGTCCGCGCCTTCTCGGCATCGAAAGCGACCGCATTTTTGCACTGTCGTCTGCCGCCAAAGTGGGATCCTGCCTTCCGCCGCTTCTTCCGACTAGTGTCGTCAAAGTTGTGGATAGTCTCTTTTAAAATGTGGTCCTCCGCATATTGAGCAATCTATCTTTTTCTTCCATAGCATGGATGTCGCGAATGCCTTCCATGTCCGTACTATTCACTTTCATGTCAGTGAAATTTTTGCAATCCGTGACTAGGTCTTCAATTATTAGCGGTGCTTCGTCTTTGTTAGCGTTCGTCAACGAATCATCCAAAGGCGCATTTTCCTGAGTAAAGGATTTTGAAGGCCTGCTACAAATTGCAGCGTCTTCATCGCCGTGTAATCCTGCTCCTACAGTCGGGCATTTTCGTCCATCCGCTGATAGTGTTCGCGCACTCGCGGGAAAGTACGTACGTTGGTGTAAGCGCAGGTCAATTTATCCTTAGGCGCTCAAACCTTTTTCTGATAAGAGTCTTCTTGGAAGCGAATAGCTTCTGAAGATTCGCTACGGTAGTATCAAAGTCTCGCTTGGTTGCGCAGGCAAAACCTCATCTGTAAACTTCTGGTATGCTTCTTCATCCAGCTTCATTAGGATCAAATCGCGCTTATTCTGATCCGAAAGCTGGGAGTCGACCGGCCGTACCTGCCGTACCAGTACGCAAAGGTGTTACCCGTCTCTTCGTCTGAGACGAATCTTTGCACGTCTTTGCTCAGCTGATCGTACTGATGCTTGCTGGCATCCTGGACGGCTCCCTGATTACTGACCAGGGTGCTGATCAGCGTCTTCATTTGCTCCTGCTGAGCTTGCAGTTGCACCTGCATTTTCTTGTTGAAGTTGCATATGCAGCTTCATCTCCTCCTGTTGGAGCAGCATCCGATCGACCTTAACCGACAGGATCTTCTCCAAAGAGTCTTGGTCTTCAATGGCTTTCGGCATGATGGAACTCTTTGGTGTCGACGAGTTCTTCTGCTAAATCGAACTCCTAGCAAAGCTCACTTGTCTGGCTGTCCTTGACCAGTAACAGCTTCCTCCCCGTTTGGGCTGAGCTGCAATTCCTTCTTGCCCTCAATAGAGTTTCACCCGCCCTTCACCCGGCACTTTTTTGAAGGACCCCAGGCAAAGTACATATTTTCTGAAAGCGGGGGACGAGAAGGTTTCAATGATGACCATAACTGCGTAAACATGTTTATCTACAAAATTAGAATTTTTTATGGTAAAAACTGGAAAATCTCCAGAAATCACTAGGACACCCTTTACCCAGGCACTCTTTTCAAAGAATTTTAGAAAATTTAAATAATTTCTGAAAGGAGGACGAGGCGGTTTTAATGGTGTCCATCTTGACGTACAAGATATTCATCTTCAGAGATTACGGATTTTTTTATCCTGAAAACTCGTAAATATCCAGAAACCACTATCCACACCCTTCACCAAGCACTTTTTTCAACAGACCCCAGGAGGAATATATCTTATATATTAAGCTGAATGTCTGTCTGTCTGTATGTATGCATGTCTGTACGTATGTGCGGAATAGAAATTTTTATTTCTGAACCGATTTGGACCAAACTTGGCACACATACACTTCGGGCCCCGGCGGATGTCATAGGCTACTTGTCGTCATCTATCGATATCGATTTTATCGATTTTTATCGATTTTTTGCAGAGTTCACCTACGGGTTGAGCCAGAGTGCGCGGCGTACGGGCGTACGTGACGTACGCAGCGTACGCTTGGTATATTTCATCATAGGAGAGTACGCGGCGTACGCTGCGTACGCCGCGTACGCCGCGCAGTCTGGCCCAACCCTACGGGGCTGGGAGTTGGCACAGGGGGGCAGGTGAGCATAGCGATTCCGAATACAATATTTTTCGGAATAATCGATTACTTTTATCGATTTTATCGATTTTTTGCAAAGTTTGAGCTACAGGGCTGGGAGTTGGCACAGGGGGGGGGGGTAATCGAGCATGCTGGCTACGAATACAATATTAGTTTTTGGTATTACCTATTACTTTTATCTATTTTATCAATTTTTTACAAAATTTGAGCTGAAGGGCTGGGAGTTGGCACAGGGAGCTAAGTAGGCATGCTGATTTCAAAAAAACACAGGGAACGGGAAATGAATTGTAGAAGTGGGCACAGGGAAAGACTGTATAGGGATAGGGATAGGACCTTTATTGCAGTGTTTTGACAGGGCCGAGCGGAGCCGGGTAAGCAAGCTAGTATGCTCTAAAAGCAGAGGACAAGATGGTTTTGAAAACATTTTCCTTGCTGACGTTGTTGTTCATTTACAGAAATTACTTTTTTGAATTTCTTCTTTTAAAAAATTCACTTTCCGAAACAAAAGTTCTTGCGTGCACATCTTCTATGGTATTTTTGAAATTATATTATAATTATATTAATTTCAAAAACAGGCAGGGTGAGGTAAAAAAGGGAAAGGGAGATGCAAAAACATACGAGTTGCTGGTCGAAACATAACTATGTGCTAATCCAGCAGCACATCGTTTCACATTTCAGAAAAAAGACGGCAAGGAATTGATACAAACTTTGACTAGGAAAAATGATGAGAGAACTCCATGGCTCCCTCCCCCCCCCCCGGTCGACATTTTATAATTTCTCTACCAAGTGAAACAACCTTCACCCTGGAGGGAATGCGAACATTGTGATTCCCTTCATCCTGGAGGAGTCATCCTCGCCTTATCGCACCCATGCGCTTTGCATCGCGCAAGCACGACGTGCGGCCGTTCACACCTGGCGCTTTGTCAGTCGTCATCAGTTGATTTCGCAGCCCATCACATCGTTTTTGTAGTTCTTACATTTTCGCTTTCCTTGTCAGGACTTCCGCTGGAAACGTGGTGATCCGGCTTTAATCAGACAGAGGCATATGCCGCATTTGCGGACACCTAGAAAACTGAATTTTCTATTACCTAATATTTTGCTGCGACTGATTCTGACTGTTTCTCTTGCTCTTTTTCTGTGCCAGGCGTCACCAGCTAATGTCGCTTGGTTGGAGGTAAAGTGTATCAGTGTATCTTCAGTCGATAATCGGCAAAAAAGTTGAAGTGGTTTTAGTTTTTAGAAAGACCATCCGAAAACAGACCAACAGTAAAAACTCACTCTCCTAAGTGTTTGGGACCGGCACATCACTCTTCCAGCGGAAATCGGAAAGAAAAGCGAATAGATAACTAGCCAAAGAACGATCTGATGCTGCGAGATCAGCTGATGACGACTGGCAAAGCAACCGGCGTGAACGCCGCTCGGTTGTGCATGGGCGATGCAAGACGTGTGCACCAAACCAGTGCGGCGCGAAAAACATCAAAGCGAATTGATACCGATGTTACATGACTCATGACTTAATCTAGGATGATGTAAGATGTGAGGAAATTTCTATACACGAGAAAATCGCTTAAGGACTTTGAGAAGGCATATGAGCACGCAGTGACAATAGGCAACGGAATGACTTCATATAATTAGCTAGTGACCGTTTGTCGTCGCAGTGTATGACGATGTAACAAAATCTTCATAAACTTATATAACTGTACGAATCTCAGTTCAGAACAATCAAATTCCTCGTAGGACCTACTTCTGTCCGCCTTATCGCCTCGCTGTCGCTTCCCGTTGAGAATCGTAGAAGCGAGCGGGCTACAATGGCACTGAGCGGGACGCTAAAGCTGGCATCGAGCGGACTGCTATGAGGTATTCAGCGGGAAGCGAAAGTGGCGGCGATAAAAGCACGGCGCTTTTGGTAGGTTTTAGCAATAACTTTGTGGCTGCCGGCTAAGAACCTTTGATTGTCTGAGCTTGTACTATCTGTTCATCTACAAAAGTCATGAATTTTTCTCAAAAATCCCCAAAAATAACTAACATAAGCACACCCTTCACCCAGGCACTTTTTTGAACGAATCTCAGAAATGCTATATATATCCTGAACGCGGTGGACAAGACGATTCCAACTGTGACTATTTCCTTGTACAAATTGTTCATCTGCAGAAGTTATGAACTGTTTACCCCTAAAAACTTGTAAATATCCAGAAATCACTACCCACAACCTTTACTAGGCACTTTTCCAATAAGCTCCATGCGAACTATATATTCTCGGAAAGCGGAGGACAAGGCGGTTCCGATGGTATCCATCTCTGCGTACAAGATTTTCATCTATACAAGTTATGAATTTTTTGACCCTTAGAACTCGTAAATATTTGGAAATCACTACCACGCGCTTCGCATGCACCTTTTTGAAATGACCCCAGACAAACTCCCAGACTATATATTTCCTAAAAGCGGAAAAAGAACGTCTATAGAAGTTATAAACTTTCTCTTTTAAAAATTGTAGATGCTCAAAAAATTGTCTACCTCTTTACCGAAACAGATGTTCTTGCATACACATCTTCTACTCTATGGTATTTTCGAGAACAGACAGGATAGTTCCAATCCTACTTAAGTCTTCACAAAAAAGACAGCAAATGATGGTAGAGAATTGAAAATAATAAAACGTTGGTTAGAGAGAATGATGAAGAACACCATCTCCCCTCCCCCCTCCTCGGTCGACATTTTACAGTTTCTCATCAAGTGAAAAATCCTTCACCCTGGAGGAACTGCAACCATTGTGATCTCCCCCCTTCATCCTAGATGAGTCATTCTCACCTTATCGCACTTATGCTCGCCTTAAGTTGTGCCTGCCCGGCATATTCGGACTAGCTACATATAATTACGAGCTCCTCAAAACACCAAGACTTTGCAAGCTCCCTCCCCCCCCCCCCCTATTCAATGTCGCTCCGGATGCTGATAATATCGGGGTTTCAAGAAAGTCTTGAAAATTAGCGGCGAAATCACTCCAATTAAGATCTTTCAGATTTAGGGGTTTCCTAGGTTGCTCTTTTCAATAGTGGAGTTTGTTTGTTACAAAGTCAATGTTCAGCACCGATAATGCCAACCGAGATCAAAATTCGGATGTTTTAAAATTTTCGTTTCTCAAGGCAAGATTGAAGATTATGCTTTACGCTTTTTCGATAACGGTAGTTTTGTGCAGTATCAATAGCAATTTGATTTTTTGGGCACTTTTTGGAGATAAAGATTTTTGTCTCACAAAAACCGAATTCTTTTCCTAGAAATGAAATCCTAAATGCAGAAATATGTTTGTACTGTCTTAGTTCTTATTTTAGACTCAGTAAGAATATGTCAAGGTACAGCACTAATAATGACCTAGCCAGGTATTTCTTAAAAAGCCCCAGGTCACTGAGGCCACTGAGGCTGTTCCAATGCCAGAAAACTTCACAGTAGGCCTAAGAAGCTCGGAATGGTGTCAAACCGTGGAGAAAACATTTTCACCATTTTCAAAACAACCAAATTCAAGCTAATGCTACGAATACCTTTTAAAATAGTTTACTCACAAAATAGTCAATCTTCCGAAAACCCATACACCTGAATTTTGACCTTGTTTTAGGCAAATTTTGGCAAAATTCGAATGTCGATCTCGGTTGGGCAATATCGGTGTTGAATCTTGACTTTGCAATAAACAAATCTCGCTACTGAGAAGAGCAGACTCGAAAACCCCTAAATCTGAAACTTGGTCTTATTTGGAGCAAGATAGTAACTGAATTTCGATTTTGAAACTTTCTTTGAAATGCGGGTTTCGGCATCTGAAGCGACACTCGACACGGGGGCGGGACGTGCATTGTCTTGCTATTATGAAGGGCTCATAATTATAGCGGTCCGAATATGCCTAGTAGGCACATCACTTAGGTGCGAGATTATGGCTCGGGTGAGAACTCCCCCCCCCCCCTCCTTCAATAACGGACTGCTGAATTTTTAGATCAATTTCATGGAGAACAAATTCACGCACAAAATTTTTTACATTGATTCAATCTTATGGTAGGGTACAAAAATTGACGAAGACTCCCAAAAATTTCTAGAGCATGGTTTGCTCCCGTCTCTTTATTTGTAAAAACTTTATCGCCCCTTTATCTAGGGACAGGGACAATATATCTTTGAAACGATGGGACAAGCTTGTGATGCGATCGCCATCTATAGGTATATAATAAGCCCAACAATAATTCAATTCTTATTACGGGTCGATAACCACCTAGAGTATACCTTTCGTGACCGACCAAACAGAAACTGTGTGCAAAAGCAAAAGCTTCCTTCTTAATCGATTTGGATCATATTGATGTGGAAATCCACTTCAAATGTGTTACAGCAACTTTATATATAAAGCTCTATGTCTAAAATAGAAAATTCACTTCTGAACCAATCCGGACCGATCTGGCATACATACACTTTGGGGTTACGGGAGGGTGTCGTAGGATACTTTTCGTTATTAATTTTACTGATTCTTAACGATTTTTTGCAAAGTTCCGCCAACAGGGTTAGAAGTTGCCATAGGGGACAAGTGAGCATGCTGATTACGAACACAATATTAGTTTTCATGATTATCGATTACTTCACTGATTTTATTGGATTTTGCAAAATTTGAGTTACGGTGCTGGGAGTTGGCGCAAGGGGGGTGGGGGTGAGTGGGCATTCTGCTTACGAAAACAAACGGGGATAGGAAATTGGCATGTAGAAGTGGGCACAGGAAAAGGTTGCACAGGTATAGCGATGGGACCTTCATTATAGTATTTTGACAAGACCGTGCGGAGCCGGGTACGCTAGCTAGTACGATATAAGACTTCGTCTTTTCGCTGAAAAAGGCGGAGCTACTGTACTGATCAAAAAACTTAAAGCTGGTTAAATGTGCTCTAGAGTGTTTCGATAAATATATAAATTGCTATCTGCTTAAAAAAATCACGAATCAGTTTGCTAAGAAATGGATCTAACTTTTTGCTTCCACTTCACAAACGAATCCATTCAGCATGTCACAGTCTTGTGTGACCCATTTGCCACTCGGTGGTCCGTCGATCATCATAAACACACATTCACCAGTTCCACTGGGATAGCCTAAAATTTCAACAATCGTTGAACAAATGGCCATCAACTCTCCAACGAAAACTGGTCTCCAGCAAAATGGTTGGGTAAGTCGATCTTATCTGGGTAAAATGCGTCATACTGATTTGGTGCTCCTTGGTCATCATCCCATCTACAATTTTTTGCAATCGCATCGGGACATCTCAGACCTAGCCAAATCAAAGTACCAGCTTTTTCAGCTAGATCTTGGATGAATGCGTTAGTCTGAATCAAATATATATTGAATGAGTCAAAAGTCAAAGAGAGGAGTTCAAGTCAAAGAGTCAAAAATTTAGGCCTAACAAAAGCATTGTGAATGGAAGCTAATCGACCACCATCGTTTGAACATTGAACTGAAGCGTCCAAATGACAGCTGCGATTTGCATAAACCTGAATAGGATCAAGACTGCAATTTTCAAATAACATGTTATCGTACCATGTAGCATAAGTCCCCAGCTCCACTAGAATAGCCAAATGGACAGCTGAGAGCATTCACTGAAATAAAATATTTCAGAAGTTGAGGAGACACCACGCAAATAAAAGCTCCATATGTTCAGAGTGCAAGGAGACTTTACTTTTTGTGCTCATAGTAGAGAAGAATTTTGTCTTGAGAAATGATGAAAAAAAGAAGTCTGTCCTTGCCTGCAATTACGTCTGGGCCGGTAGTAATCCCCCCGACCTGGCGGCATGTTTCGCCGTCGTCGCCGCCTTTACGTTAAGTCGGCGCGAACTCCGACCTCAAGTCTGTACCCTCCCAACTCGTTTCAACACGTATTTTTGGTCGAGGAGGTCATAGTGACTTTAGGGAACCTTACCTGGCAAGTGAGGGTGCTAAAAACCTCCCTAAATAGATTTGTAGAGGTAGGCAGAAAGTGCCAACTTCGCGAGCTGATCTGCCGGCATCTCGTCGAAATTTCAGCGCTGAGAGATGCCGCCAGGTCAGAGAGCACGAGGAATAGCGTGTTCATTTGAGAGATCAAGATGCCACCACCTCGACATGCCCCTACCACGTCGAGGTGGCGGCACCTTTGCCGACGGCATCTGTGAGTTTGCGAATTGCGGCGATATCACACAATTTACGTCTGGCGAAAAAATCGAAAAATTCTACTTTCCATCAAGAAACTATCATTTTTCTCATTATATGAGTTTTTCTTTTTTGAAACGACGATGATCTTACAGAGAAAAAGTCTAGTAATGCTTGAGAACCATAAAGAACACCTTCTTTTTTGGAAATCCCTTCTAAATCTCCTTTGCACCGATTTCGCCCCTCTCTCGCTCATATCATTCAGCTGTTCTTTCAGGTCAAAATCTCTCACGCAATGTATCGATCCCTCTTATAGGCGGCCACTTACCACTGCGTTCTTCCTACTGCTGGTGCAAACGGCAATGATTGACCGAATGGTCGAATGGTTAACGTGGTGGCACCTGAAGTTAACGCTCTTAGGTTCGACTGCGCGCGAGGTAGCAGTTTTGCGGCTGTGTGCATCATCAAAATTTAATGTGCGAAATATTGCGTACTAAGGTTATGTAAGATTATTGAAACCTAGAATCACTCCGCGAGCTGCCGCCGAAGATGGCAACTTTCCGTAATGTGTGCCAACTTGGCGGCATCAAAGATGCCGCCAAGTAGGGTAGATTACTACCGGCCCTGGTAACCTTATCTTATATATAAAGCTGAATGTCTGTTTGTATGTATGTATGTCTGTATGTATGTGTGTACGTATGTTCCGAATAGAAAATTCCATTTCTGAACCGATCCGGACCAAACTTGGCACACATACACTACGGGCCCCGGCGGGTGTCATAGGCTACTTTTCGTCATCGATCGATATCGATTTTATCGATTTTTATCGATTTTCTTGCTGAGTTCACCTACGGGGCTGGGAGTTGGCACAGGGGGGTAATCGAGCATGGGGATTCCGAATACAATATTGGTTTTCAGGATTATCGATTACTTTTATTGATTTTATCGATTTTTTTGCAAAGTTTGAGTTACGGGGCTGGGAGTTGGCACAGGGGGGTAATCGAGCATGGGGATTCCGAATACAATATTGGTTTTCAGGATTATCGATTACTTTTATTGATTTTATCGATTTTTTGCAAAGTTTGAGCTACGGGGCTGGGAGTTCGCTCAGGGGGGTAATCGAGCATGGGGATTCCGAATACAATATTGGTTTTCGGGATTATCGATTACTTTTATCGATTTTATCGATTTTTTGCAAAGTTTGAGCTAGGGGGCTGGGAGTTGGCACAGGGGGGTAATCGAACATGCTGATCATCCCCAAGGGGGGTGATCAGCATGCTCGATTACACCCTGTGCCAAATTCCAGCCCCCTAGCTCAAATTTTCAAAAAATCGATAAAATCGATAAAAGTAATGGACGATCTTGAAAACTAATATTGTATTCGTAATCTGCATGCTCGATTACCCCCTGTGCAAACTCCCAGCCCCGCAGGTCAAACTTTACAAAAAAAATCGATAAAGTCGATAAAAGTAATGGACGATCCTGAAAACTAATATTGTGTTCGTAATCAGCATGCTCGATTACCCCCCTGTGCAAAATCCCAGCCTCGCATGTCAAAATTTACAAAAAATCGAGAAAATCAACAAAAGTAACCGATAATTCTGAAAACTAATATTGTATTCGGAATCCCCATGCTCACTTCCCCCCTGTGCCAACTCCTAGCCCTGTAGGTGAACTCTGCGAAAAAATCGATAAAAATCGGTAAAATCGACATCGATCGATAACGAAAAGTGGACTGTGACACCCGCCGGAGCCCGAAGTGTATGTGTGCCAAGTTTGGTCCGGATACGGCGGAGCCGGGTAAGCCAGCTAGTCCCCTATAAGATGTTATTAGTTTATTTCATTTCCTTCCATCAAACATCTATCTACTTTATCAATCATGGGCATTTGTCTCAGATTTAACTATTTTTACGAAGGAACAAATTCAATTTTCAGTCGCAGAAAATTGTTTTGTTCGTGGGCGAAGGTGAAGTTTACGTAATGTTCACAAATTCAAGATAATGTGATGTGATACAAGACAAGGGTACATCAGTGACAATTTACGTTTTGTTTTGTTAACTATCACATTCTATGTACTAGAAGGTTTGTAAAGGCAACTCGTCTTTTCCGCTTCTCCGTCATATCATGGAAAACTTTGAAAAAAGTGAAGTTTTTAGCGCAATTTTTTATTGTACCCCCCGAATTGCACAAAATATTTTAAGCGTTGAATTCTCAAATATATGAAGCTGGATGTCTGTCTGTAGTATGTTCGCCTGTTTGTACTTATGTTCCTTACAAAATTTTTATTCTAAACCGATTCGGACCAAACTTGGCACACATACACTTCGGAGTGGGGCGGATGTCATGGGACGACTCATTATCGATCGATTTCGATTTTATGGGTTTTTGCAAAGTTTGGCCTAAAGAGCTGGGAGTCGGTACAGGGGGTAAATGAGCATGCTGGCTACGAATACAGTATAAGTTTTCAACAATATCGATTACTTTTATCGATTTTAGCGCTTTTTTGTAAATTTGGAGTTGCGAGGTTATAGATTTCAGCGGTTATCGTAAGCTATGAGATGGGGACTGAGAGTTGGCACAGAAACGGGAGTAAGTGAGCATCATGATGACGTGTATAATCATAATAATTTGCAGGGACACCCATTGTAATTGTCGATTTGGTAGAAGAGTCGTAAAACTTATGCTACTGATTGCTTTTCAAGGAAGGTATTTGTCTCAAAATGGCCTAGGCTAACAGGGTGTATACCTTAGTGAGCGACTTGAAATGCGGGCTACGAATATACTATCCTTGTCTGCTTATCGATTCACTGAACAAGCTACAAGCATTTATTTGGCCTCATGACTCTGAATGTGGTTGCTGTTTGCAGAACGGAAGTAGCAGAATAACTTTAGGACTAACCCCACTATTTTTTTTATGCACAATATATATAAAGTGCGGTACATAATTATACGAACACCCCAAATTGTGGGAGTTTCTGGATTTTTTGAAACTCAAAAAGTCATTGGTACTACGCGAAAGAGCACAACCGAAAATTGTAGATGGTCCATTAGGCTGCGTTCATACTGATTACGTAATCCGGGAACAGTCCCAGCACAACGCTCACTTTGAGCGTTGTGCTGGAACTGTTCGCAAACTTCGGGATCAGTATGAACGCAGCCTAAGAGTGGAAATCGATGCCAATCTTAGGAGCGTTTTTGCGCCCAATGCGAATTTTTAGCGGTTCATAATTATACGGACACCTCAAACAAAGGTCCATTTTTCATTCAAGACTGCAATCTTTAGGGCCCAAATTTTTTGTGGAGTTACAGTAACAAAGTCTGAAATATCTGGTACACATTGAGCTCAGTGCAGTTCAAAAAGAGAAGCGTTACTTTTTCCAGATGGCTCTGAATGCCTTTGGAGACATTGCGCTCCTAAAAACGTCTGTTTTTCTGTGGTTTACGCACTCTAATTAGCTTCTACCGCGGCTACGAGATGAAATGAACTTTTCTGGTAGATATTTTGTTTGACGCTTGGAAAATCTTTGCGTTTTCGTGCCGTTTTTCGACCAAGTTCCATCCTTACCGTAGAGTTAGCACAATTTCGAGCCTCAAAACTCAGCTTCTGTCTCGCGCAAACATTTGATATAAAGCAGCTGCATTGCTTGCATGATGATGTATCCGTGCCAAAGTTTTTAGGTTTTTTGCAGAACTAGTCTTGAGCTACGGAGCTAAAAACCAGACGAAGGTGTGATTGCATTAGTAAAAACAGTGGTTTTGGTGAAAAGACGCCTGTGTGGCCAAAACAAATCCTCAACGTTGCTGATTTTTTTCTGGCCAACTACCAATCCTTTGAACTTCTGCATATTATGTGCTTACTTCATTCTAGGGCTTTAGAAGCTGGTTTTGAGTCTCGAAATCGTGGCAAGTCTAGGGTAAGGTCGGAACTTGGTTGAAAAACGGCACGAAAACGCAAAGATTTTCCAAGCGTCAAACAAAATATTTATCAAAAGAGCTCATTTTATCTCGTAGCCGCGGTAGAAGCTAGTTAGAGTGCGTAAGCCACAGAAAAACAGACGTTTTTGGAGCCAATGTCTCCAAAGGCATTCAGAGCCATCTGGAAAAAGTAACGCTTCTCTTTCTGAACTGCACTGGATTCAATGTGTAGCAGATATTCCAGACTTTGTTACTGTAACTCCACAAAAAATTGGACCCGGAAGATTGCAGTCTTGACTGAAAAATGGACCTTTGTTTGAGGTGTTCGCATAAAAATGAACCGCTAAAAATTCGCATTAGGCGCAAAAATGCTCCTAAGATTGGCATCGATTTCCACTCTTATGGACCATATACAATTTTCGGTTGTGCTCTTTCGCGTGGTACCAACGACTTTTTGAGTTTTCCAAAAGTCCAGAAACTCCCAAAATTTGGAGTGTTCGTATAATTATGAACCGCACTTTATATCTAAAAATTCTTAGAGCGAACTGCATTTACTACGAATTCATATCATTGGAATGGTACCGAGCATAGAATTCGGGAACGACAGAATGCCTCTAACTTTGTTCAGTAAACCGATAAGCAGATATGGAAGATTGTTTTGAAACGAGCACTTGAAAACCTTTTGACTGATATGCATCACATTATGGAAACCACTTCGAGTCAAATGTCTTTCCTTGTTGAGATTTCCGGAGTTTTTGGATTTTTCAATGTGCCTCAGTATTCCTTTTGAGATTCTATTCAACGGCTTCAAACGGTACCCTAGAACGAATCTGGTGATTTTAACTATCCGAAAGTACGCAAATTTTCTACGAAATAAAGTTCATAACTTTCTTCAGAAAATCCTTTCGCAGATATCGAGCACAGATTTAGAATCAGCGTGAGATGCATCTACGGTAAACATCGCATTCCAAATGGCCACGGTCACCGAGTATCCTTTCCTAGTTAAGGAGGTTTTTCCAACTTTTGTCCTTTTCATTATTACAGTTTATGTTTTGTGAAAGTGATTTGGAAAGTTGATAAAAATGTGTACGATGGAGAGTGCGCTCTTTGCTTGTGGCAAGCTCATAGCTCTCCGAATAGGTCTTTTCGCCCTCCCCGCTCTTTGTTCGTTAGAAGACTAATAGAAAGCATACAAAGGAATGGTCATAAATCGAAGTGGCTAATCCAGACAAGATTCGCACCATTAGATGCAGCATAAAATGCTGATTTCGATCCTGTACTCCATATGTGCTTAGCTCCTTTACCGAAGTTATGAGCCGTTACTGGCCTTTCTTTTGCTGAGAAATTGTGCATGCAAAGCGAAAATTTGGCAGTACACACCCATATTAGACTTAATGCTGGGCCAACTGCAGCTAGGTTTCTTAAAGCTCGAAGGTGAACTGAGTGCAACAATATATTCAATTTCGCGATTTTTATGTACGATTTTTTGCAATAAAACAGCTCATAACTTCGTCCGCAAAGGAGCTAAGCAGATATTCAAATGCTGCTTCGAATATTAGGCACCTTGCTTAGAAAGGCCACTTCGACTTCTGACCATTCCCTTGTCAGTTTTCTTGTTGATGTTTTTCTCTGATTTTCGCTTCTACGCCACAAAAGATCACAACATTTTATCAAAATTATTATGCCATGTAGGCTTATCTTAAAATGAAAAAGCGGTAATTTTAAAAAGCGGAACGACTTTCCGTACCGGAGCTGTACTCCGCTGATAAGCCCAAGAGTAAAGACATTTATTGAAGAAAATTCTAGGGTGTTTCGAGAATTTCATAATGTCTAGTTTACTGGAAGATAACAAATATTCCCCTCGGTTTTCCGCTGATCTAGTGTACGATGTGTATTTTTATGGCATACAGTGTGTCTCAAAGAATGTACCCTGTCTGGTTGTTGAAATTTCTCTTACCCCAATGTCTTTCTCCTTCGGAACTTTGGGTACTAATCTGTAGAGCAAATTCGTGGTTCAGTACAGAGCTGATCACCGATAGCTCTTCGTTACAGTAGGATTATGGCAAGAACTTCCAGCGTAATGACCTCCTTGCAGATTCGCTGCAGTTTTTGGATCTATGGCATGACAGGAGTTTTTGGGATATTCGAAAGTGATGTTCAAGGTCCAGTAAGGAACCACGAGCATGTTTTCGTTCGAAAAAAATTTCAGCTCTTTGAAGTGTTTTTTGGATCAAGAATCAATGATGCAAATCTTTTTTTCAAAGTGGGTGTGCACAATTTTTCTCAAGAAAAAAAAAACTCCCAGCAACATGGTTTCGATAAAATATCAATAAATTTTATTTTCTGCTTTGCTGAGGTTGTTTAGGTTGTGGACTATTGCGAATTACCCAGATAATAGACTAACGGACGTGTGATTACAGAGGAGTTCCCAAAATCGCAAAGTTTCTCAAAAAGATGGATCAGGATTTTCACGAATTGTGAAGATACCCTACAAATGAAAGAAAGTAAAATTGATGGAACCCACTGTGATAGACTAATAAAATTGGTAAAAAAGCATGAGCAAATATTGTTGTAACCGACGAAAAGTACACAAAGCTTTACGATACGCCATAAAAAAGGCAGCTAATGATAAGAGGATTACTGACCCTATCAGGAGAATCGGAAATGGCCTCTTGATGTGTCATCACACTCTTTCTGGGCCTGGTTTTTGCTCGACAGAAAAAATTGTGCTGCGACGCAATTCTCTTATCAGTCTATGAAGTCAATCTTTGGTTTGTCTGATGCTTCCACTTGGCCATAAAAGTCAAAAATTATGTACTCAGGAGCGAAACACCGATTGCTTTTTATTACTGTAGGATTACGGTAGGAACTTTGAAAATGGTTTCAAGCCACGGAGAGTCCCGGAGAAGAAAAGATAAGACTTGAAAACTTTCACACTAGGTTGACTAGATTTGCTGATGATAAGTAAACTTATGTAAGCTTAAATTAAATTTATGTCTTGCTAAGTATCAGGTTTGCATCTTATCATAAAGCTTGGTTAAATAGCTTAGCCAAGTTAGCAATAGTAGCCAGTTCTCGATATTCCAAAGAATGCATTGACATCGTTTAGAAGGCTTCGTGATGTCATACAGAAATAAGCTAAACGTAACGTCCATTGAAACCCTATTACACGAGTTTGCAGATTTTTTTTTGAAATTTGAATTTTCTTTTGAAATTGTAGGAATTTTCCCAGTGACGCCATTACTGTAATCGTGCAGTAATGAAAAGCAATCGGTGATTTGCTCCATAGTGTAATTCTAAGATGAAGCCGTCTCTACAAAATGGTACCTAAAGCTTGTCGAAAGCATTCATGACAAGAGAGTTACAGGCCGTCCGCGCTGCGCACGGAGAGCGACGCTGTTGCGTCCATTGAAGGCAGTTCATGACTGAAAGAAGCGCAGAGAAAACAGGCAGCGAGAGTGCACGGGAAAAGATGAGTGACGCGCAATACACACCTTGCGAAATCTCCGCGCCCTGCGCGGACGGCCTTTATCAACAATCAAAACAGTAGGCACATTTTTTAAGACACCCTGTATATAAGACGACCTGGCATCCTGGGCTCCACCCCTTTGTGGAGCTAGTCCATCGCGCTTGACCTCTCATCTAGCGAAATCTTCTTTGCTTAACTCCGACTCGTCCCTGGTTCTCTCCTACCGTCCTTACCATATATTGATGACCAGGAGATCAAAATGAGCTTCACCACTCATCCTTCATGACTAGGGAAAATGTGCACACACGCACAGACACACAGATTTTCTGCTTTACATATGCATATATAGAGGTAGAGATTAGACGAAACTGCAACAAAGATTACTAATTCAATTTTACATCCTATATTGCTGAAGTGTTGTTGCAACGCAAAAACACCAGACCGTCAAATATGCTAAACTGTAACACAACCTTTCCTTCCGCGTTACCACTACAGCAGTTATGGTTTGCTTTCGCTTTCTTCTCACTTGCAAATTTTCACAATAAAAATAGAGCTCGAGACGATAATGTAAATACGAACGCCCCATGACTGCTGTGATACAATTCGCTGTGATGATCTTGTCGTTAGAACCCGAGATCCTTACGCGCAAAACCTGAAGCGTTTTGCATCAAGCCTTGTATATAGGTGGTTCTTGGACTCCCTTCTTGTGCGAAGGTAATGGTACTTGTGAATTTGATTTTGTTTTCATTAATGTTTTTAAATGGTGCTTTGGCTCTTTTGGATGTCTGAGCGAGTAGGTTCATATGATTTCCAATTCTAAGCTCTGACGAAGGCTAAAAGCGCTAAAGCGTTTCAAGGAAAAAGTAATATCAAGCTTAGAATTTCGGTCAATCAAGTCAATTAGTTGCAGATACAACTATTGCTACGAAGATTGTGAAGCTTCATTATGAAAGTAACAACAGCTATAATACCATTCACGCATGTGGCGATTGTTTTGTTAAACCTTTTTGTTGAATCTAGTGCAATGTATGCTCTATATGCAACACACATTTTGGGCTAATTTTTCAGAGTGAGTTCACAAAAAACGCTTAGCTGTTTCGATTTGAACTCTCCAAATTTTGAAAAAAAGGTGTCAGAAAGGGATTTTCTTGAAGTTCACTTTCTGGAAAAAAGCTGCATTTTTAGAGTGAGTTGTCAAAAATCGCTTAACTCTTTCAATTTGAATTCCTCAAGTCCTGAAAAAGATGTAAACTGAAAATTTCCGGGGCTCATTGAATAAATGTGAAGTTTGCAAGTAGGAGTTTTTAGCACCAACGAAGAAGTAATTCACATAATTATAACACCATTTCTTGCTAGAGTGGGAGCAGTGAAATTACTTCAGCGTTGATTTTTGCAAGATCGCCTCAGTTTCTTGATAGATGAATATAAAGGAGCTTCTTTAGACACTCGTCGAACATTGAAGATTATTTCACTCGCCTTCAACTGAAACTTTTAGTCTAATCTCGTAAGATTTTGTGAAGGAGAAAGCTGAATACGCTTAGCTCAGACTACCAGCTGTCACACAATCTTCTAAATTAATTCTACCTTTACAATTCAGGTATAAAAAAGCCTAGCAGGAAAAATATGTGAGTAATGGGACACTCACCGCTGTAAAATAGTGAAATTATTTACAATTGCACAACAAAGCATTGTTGTAACCCGCTGGAAGGTACACAAAGTAAGCTTTGCGATACTGCCTTTATATTGCAGTTAGTGATAAGAGGATCACTTTGATCACACACGCTATCAGAAAATGGAGGTGGCCTCTTGAATATGTCATCAGATGTTCTTCTAGACATGGTTTTTGCTCGACAGGCAAAATGTGCTGAGATGCAACTCTACTATCAGTTTATGAAGTCAATGTCCGGTTTCTCTAATGCTTGCAAGTCGGCAAAAAAAGAAACTCGCCACCGAATATGTGCAAAGTGGAGAGTAGAATATACCAGTTGACGTTAAAGACATCGTTACCAGTTAATGTTAGAGGCAGCGCCCAGCAAAATCTATGCTCCCCTAATTGTACAATTCTACAAGAAGGCCCTAGGATTGAGATATTGCGTTGGTCCGGTCTTCTAATGTGGGCTTTGAATGGAAAAAGTAAACCTGGAACCCGCGAAAGTGCCATCAGCTATGCAAGAACTCTCGAGGTCCGCCCACCCAATTGAAAGTCGTCTGCGCCTTCAGAGCTCCTAGATTTCAAGTTTTTGGGAAGTACATTTTGCACTTCATTTCTATAATAGGGCCACAGAAAGGATTCAGAGTGGCAAAAACATGGAAGACGAAGTTTGGGTGGATGCGGTCTCCAAACCGCCCGTAGTTTAGACATTTTGCACGGTGGTACATCTAATTACTTTCAAAAAAATTTTGCGAGGCGAATCTCAAAAATGTAACGCATTGAATCCTCTAAATTCGTTCTCAGTACTTCCCTAATTTCACGCGTATAAGACGCAGCTTTTTCGGTCTTTCAGGCGTGCCGCTCATCTGCCTCAATGTGTTTCGGATAAGAGACTTATGCTGCGCGATACTCTCAGGCAATATGCAGCACTGTAAACAGTTTTTTGGCAGCGAAGTCCTTCGGCGTGTTTCTGGCGTTCGATTTCAGAAAAAAACTTCCCACGTTTTGACGCTTGAAATTAGGGTTAATCATTTCATAAGTTTGTAGTGTTTCATAAATCAACAAAATGAGAATTGTCAAAATCAAGTCTCAGTAATCAGTACCCAACCTTTTGCCATCTTGTCGTCACATTTGCAGCTAATTTTTGCAAAAAGTTAGCGAGTCTGGCTCCAAAAAAGTCGTCTAACTAGCGCCTGAGTCAGGTTCCGGCTTGAGTCGGTTTCTGAGAATTCTGAAACCGAAGTCTTCGCTGACCCCTATCGAAAGGTCATCGACTTGAGATGAAAACGTCACTACTGTAGAATCAAAAACGTAAAAGAAGTGAAGATTGAAAATGGAGCTGAATACTACGCAGGTGAAAGAATTCAGCATTGGAACGCGATATCCAACAAAGCGATTATGAGAAAATTAAGGCAAAGAACAAAGGCAACGATGTGAGTATGTCTTCACCTCAGTGACACATTCTTGATCGTGGAATCCGCCCATGATATTGGGTCATTTCAAAAGTTTTTCGTTTTGAGCTCCGACATTGGTACCATGTTCAAGGGAACGTCAGAGGGCTAATGGGGGTTGCTATATATGGAGTAGAGAAAATTCTTCAGTTTTCGGGGGTTCGTCAAAAATGTCGAGACCGCCTTGTAAGGAAGTTTGTACGGCTGTGAAGTCGACATATAAAAACGCAAATTTTGATTGACTGCATTCTCTAAGCTGAAACTTGAATGAAAGGTAGTCGAGGGAGCAACCGTAATTTGCATCGTACTAGCAGGGATACCTCTTTCTTGTGAGTGGTCAAGGCCAGTGCAAGAAATTAGATTTAGGAAACGAATAGCCAAATTTTCTCAATGTCTTGGAAGGTTAGTTGCCATCTAGACGAGCAGTTCAAAGGGATTTCTGGCGCAAATCGCAAATGCAGCTGTGCCAAATAATCAGCATGCCTTAGGCCTCGGGCATACCTCACGCGATTTCAGTCGCGACGCGAATTGGCAATACTCCAAACGTTCATAACTCATCGTACGGGGTTTCTGAATGTATGGAAGATGGGGCATTTTATCAACTTACGAAAGTTATACATGCTGTGCATTTGGGGTCTACCAGTATTGAATTTGAAGACATCTGGCAAACTGCCAGATCGCGTGGCGACTGAAATCGCGTGAGGTATGTCCCCTGCCTTAAGATGTCATTCAACTCCATTAGAAGCCACCTTGGCAAAAACTTCAACACATGTCGATTAAGCAATTTCAACACTTTATTATGATTTCGCTCCCATTCGCGCAATCGCATCCAAATTTCCAGCGTACACTTACCTTCACTTAAAATTTCGGAATTTTTTTCCTAAATATTGCAGAAAAATTTCTTCGTTTACGTTGTAGTCAAGAGCATGCTCTATCATTCTGCACATTTTGCTCAGTGGAAGAAGCAGTTATTGTGAAGTCGTGGACGCATTCCATCACGACTCACGACAGGCGGACTCGTTTCGAAGGGCTGCTTTAAAGCCAAAAAAGGCAATTCCAAAGTTCGAGAGTTGCGCTCTATTTGTAAAGGTTCGACTTATGTGTGCACCAATTTTTTTTTAGGTAATTTTCTTCTGATTTTATCTGAAAAAATACTAGCTCCCAGATTTTGCTCCACCCTGAAAATAAGAAAATTGATGCATCTTATCGGAAATTATATACAAAAGTCTTTCTGTCTTTTGCATATTTGCTAAAGTCCTTTAGATTGTATGCAACTGTAAATACTCACCCAGATTATAGTGTCATCCGTCTACTCACCTCGGTGCGATGTTTTCAGGCAATCAAAGGCTCTCAGCCGGCCCCACCAAAAGCGCCGTTGCCTCATCGCCGCCACTTTCGCTTCGCGCTGAAGACTTTATGGCAGCCCGCCCGCTGCCAGTTCTAGCAAAATTTTTCAGCGGGAAACGAAAAGTGGCGGCGATAAGGCAACGGCGCTTTTGGTGGGGCCGGCTGAGAGCCTTTGATTGTCTGAGTTGTAAGCGCACACAACTTGAAATCCCGGAAGCTAGGGTCCCGCGGCGTCGTACCTACCCAAGCGCGCAGTACGGCTAAAATTTAACGCCAAAATGCCTGCTCTTCCTATTGTTATGTTTTTTTCCTTCTTAGCTTCACAAACGATCTAATAATAAATTTTATCGAGTTGTCACCTTTATGCGTCGTGTATGCCGTTTTAGAACGAATACCTTGAGAATTTATCGCTTTTACTTTTAGGCAAAAGAAGAGATGAACAATCTTGCAATATTTTGAAGAAGTCTGCTATCTTTACTACCGTCATACGTAGAAAGAATAGATACCTTTTGTGCAGTCTGAGTTTCTGCTTGAAGCACTTGCTTTTTCTCACTATCGACTTAGAAAAAGCTTTCCAATAGGAACTCGGCATGGAAAACCGTTTCCGATATCAGTGAGAAAGAAGCTGAAACTCGTGTCTGAGGGTAATCTTTCCTTTCATACGACTACACTGAAAAGCAGACTTATATACCTCAAAATCCTACAATATTTCCGATCTGCCTCCCCTCCCTGAAAGCAGAAGTGATAAATTTTAAAATATTCGCAAATATCGTGCATTTTAACACCAAAGTCGTCACCTTTATGTACATCGACTCTATGTTTTCCCAATGGTGATGACAGCATACCTCGCCTTTTGCTGGCCAGATGTTTCTTCAATGTAATACATATGAAGTATCCTTCCAGTCTCTCCTATATATTGGGTTGATGCAAAAGTTCTTTCGCACGATTTTCAAAAATTCATAACTTCCGATTTTTTCAACCAATCTGGCCGCTTTTATTTTTGTATGAAAGAGTAACTCATGCTCTTCATAATGACATCTTAGCTGCTTGCTAATGAGCATCTGTTTCATAGATACGAGCGATAGAAGAAAATCGGTCAAAATTTGAATTTTCTGTGTAGGGCCATAAAAAAACGGAAACTTGCAAGAAAAATCGGAGCAGTCAGTATTGTAGGTCCTTTTACCAGCTCTTTTTAATGGTGCAAAGTTTGCGTCGATTGAGCGTCTCTACCAAAAGTTATGATTTTCCTGAAAAATGCCAAAATAAATCAAAATCGCCCTTTTGTATTGCTTGCTCGAAAATCATAACTTTTGATAGAGACGCTCAATCGACGCAAACTTTGCACCATTAGAAAGAGCTGGTAAAAGGACCTACAATACTGACTGCTCCGATTTTTCTTGCAAGTTTCCGTTTTTTTATGACCCTACACAGAAAATTCAAATTTTGACCGATTTTCTTCTATCGCTCGTATCTATGAAACAGATGCTCATTAGCAAGCAGCTAAGATGTCATTTTGAAGAGCATGAGTTACTCTTTCATACAAAAATAAATGCGGCCAAATTGGTTGAAAAAATCGGAAGTTATGAATTTTTGAAAATCGTGCGAAAGAACTTTTGCACCAACCTAATAATTTGTTCCACCTTAAGCACTCTAACTGGTAAACAACAATATCCTTTGTACAATCACCCAACTTCCTTTATGGGCAGACAATGCAGTTTTCAAATATACAGTGAGATATCATACAATCTATTTCTGATCAACCGCTTTCTGATAGTATTCTCAGTTTTCCAAATGGTGATGACATTGTATCTCGCCTTTTGCTGACCAGATGTTCCTCCAATCTAATACTTAGTATCCTTCCGGTCTCTCCTATATAAGTTGTTCCAAAACAACTGTGGTGCTGAATTGAAGGAATATCTGGCCAGCAAAAGGCGAGGTACAATGTCATCACTATTGGGAAAACATAGAGTCGATACACATAAAGGTAACGATTTTGATGCAAAGGCCGAAATTCAAGAAAAAATTTAGAGGCAGCATGGATATCCTCCGGAAATCCGGAGATGAATAATAAAAATGAATGCTTGACAATGATCAGTGACTTCTTGCCTTTCGTATCATTATGTCACCTATAACCGCAGACTATATGGTGTCCCTAAAGTATGTATATACCTTAAAGTACCATTTTGTAGAGCTAGCTTCAACTTAGATTTGCAGTATGGAGCAAACCGCCGATTTCTCTTCCTTACTGTGGGATTATGGTAAACACTTTTGGCTTATAGCGTCATTATGAGTGCTGTCATGCTTCAAAGAAAGTTTTCAGAAATTCTGAAAAGTGAGATACCAGGACCTTACGCGCGCTGAATTTTTCAAACGTTGTGATCACAATTTTGGGAAGCATTGTTAAGGTAGCTGTTACGGTTTAACAGGCATAAATTATGAAGAAATCGCGGTTAAACGCAAAGTTCATATGCGGTTGTAGCGGCTCTAATTAGTCAAGTGTGAGAGCTTCCAAATCGTTTGGTTTGCTTTGTAAGGCGAAATAGGATCCTCAATGCTCAAAACCCTTCTTGAATTTCTTTCCGTAATCCTACAATAATGAAGAAAGGTCGTTGATCTGCTCCGTACTGTAAATCTAGCTTGGGGCTAATTTTACGAAATGGCATCTGTAGGTAGACCAAAGATTTCTAGGAAAGACAGATGAAGATGGGTAGGTGACGCACATTATTTGACTAACATACAAAGGCCGAAAAATAATGTGCTTCAAATAAGATTCGCACTAGAGTGCCCATCTTATTCGTAGCACCTTATTTCCGGTTTATTTTCCGCCAGCTACCCTGTTAAAATAAAATTAACGACTTCTTTTCTTGATTTCCACTATTTTCACCGCTCATTTATACTAAAAAAAACAATGTTTTTACTGAAAGTTAGAGAATCGCTTTTCGTTTTGATTTCTCATGTACCCGGGATATTTTTCATGGTGATTCCGAATGCAGTATGCATTTGCGAGGTCACACCGGCCGTGACATTTGAGTGTCCTTATTGAAGCCTCTTGTCAAAGTGTTTATCTCTTCCTGTCAAACGCGAAAACATATTTATGCCCTCGATGATTCACGGTTGAAAATTGCAATTCTTTTATTAATTCACGTGAAACTTATTACTATACGACAGCTATAGCCACAGCTGAAAATCCACTCTTCTCTCCAATTGAATCGGAGTTAAAGTTCACAAACATTTCATTCAAAGTTGAAGTGAATGTCTTGTTGCCAGATGCTATCTGTCCGCTGAATCTGAAAACAGAAATCGGAGTGATCATTGTTGGAATGAGTAGAGCCAGTATCAGAACAAATCCTAGGTGCCCGTGCTTCTTAAGAGGCTCAAAGGCAGTGGCTCGGCAAAATCGAACATCATGAAATTTTGGTATGGAAGGTTGCTTGCATCCCGAACATGAGAACAGAGCAATTCCGAGCGCACAGCATGCTGCTTCTGCCCAGAAAACTGCCCTAAACCCGTGCGCGCAAGCCATTCTTACACGCGCTGGACGAGCTTGCGATTCCCCTCCCATCGTCAGAGGAGGCATGCCGTAGTGCTATACACATGAGGGTCCTGCGACTTTACGTCTCTAACCATGGCGGGGAGTGTTCTACTCATGCGAATTCAAAATAAAGGGCCTTGGAAAATGTTGTTTTCTGACATTTTCGTGCTCTCTAAGGTGGATTTTCGGATTCAGGGAGCCGAGTTACCCCAGGTAAGCGAAAAAAAACCTCAGGTTGAGGATTTGCCGAGCCACTGCCTTTAAGAGGATGTGATAGGCGAGACAAGCATCTGCTAGCGCCAGCTCTTTTTGAATCATAAACCAAGAAACCATCTATGAACTTTTGCTTAATACCGTACCCCTTTAGGCGGGTCAATCAGCGAATCTTTTGCGCATTTGGCTATGAATTTCTCAGTCACAAATGGACCACATGAGCTGCCATTGGGTGAAAGGCTTACAAGGGAAGCGTGTTTGGTCGAAGTGGCGTTTTTGAATGAGACTCATACCACTTTGGAGAGCATTGGACGGTGACTCCAAATCTCCCTTCACTATCTGCCAAGCGCCTCTGGACGCCGAGTTATGACCTTTTTTGGAACGAAAAATGAATGCAAAATTAGGTAAAATCGATTGTTACAATCTTTCCAGCGCTCATATAGAGCAATGTTGAGTATTAGCATATTATGCAAAATGTATCCATTGCATGAACTGCTCTGATACTCGAAACAGGACCATTTGAGCAAATTTGGGCGATTTTGCTCCAGCTTTGGGTTCAATTTTTTGACCCGAAAAAACGCCCATAACTCGGCGTCCAGAGACGCTTGGCAGATATTGGAGGCAGATTTGGAATCATTGTGCAATACTCTCCAAAGCAGTATAAGTCTCATCTGAAAAGATCACTTCGACTATACACGCATCCCTTGTTAGTTAGACCCCTTTAAGCACTATCCACCTGAGGCAGTATATTTACATAAGAAATCCAGGCACTTGTACCTGTCTGGACGCTCATTCAAGGAGGCAACATACCTATCTAGCAAAACGTAATATGGGGTGCCATCGTAGTCGTAAACGTCAATGATATCGCAACATTGCTCAGTGTCTATCGCTCCAAACGCCAAATGTATTCTGAATAAAGACTTTCCTATTATAGTTAGAGTAACCATATCTTCGACTTGCCTGTGCTCATTATCGGTTGTCAGTTGATAACGACATTGCGTTAGAGCTGGGTAATTTCTTGGATAATTCGGGCTTGTGATCTAAAGAATCACCTGGAATTCTTAATTTCTGAACAGGAAACTCTTACATTGATAGGTACAACAGAATTTTGGTTGCAACCACTAGGATTGGTTGGTGACGGCGTAATGGTGACCATGGGCGAAGTTGTTATCACTGAAATTAGTCTCTCTCAGTTTCTGATCAGTTTGTTGAGTCTGTTGGCACACCTTTTGTCATTTAGCATCTATCACTTTGACTTACACAAAAGAATTTACACTATGGTCCAAACTTGTCTGTTATTGGATCTTAGTGTCATAGCAGCCATTTTAGCGCAACGCATCAATGGCTTCTAAGGAGCATTACAAGAAATGCAGCATGATAATATATCGCTCCAATTTTTTTCCGAAATGATACAACCTACAGCAAGTTTTATGGACAATGTGAAGACTATTCTTAATTTTTTTTTCAGAGTAACGCTGAAGAAGCTTCATGCAGCATGAAAAGTTGGCCGTGTGCCGAGTGCCAACCCCGTTCCAGCTCCATACGTGGCTCATATTGACTGATTCCTTGACGGCGCTGTAACAGCGCTGGCACGGGCACTTTGAACACAGCCTAAGGCATCATGGTGGTTTAACCACACATCGTCGTTCTCTCTTGACTTTTAATCAGCAATATTATTGTGATATGTGCTTGTCATCAATCCTCTTAATTTATTCTGCTTTTTGTGACTAACCATTCTCTTTGGAGAAAAGTTCGCTTCCCATCTGTTGAATCCATCACCATCATTTCCAGCTACAAAGATCATCTTCATCACATTTGATGTTGATGTGAAATATTGAGAGGATGAGACACTTGTTGTTATACTGTAAAATGAATTTGGTAAAATTCTGGAATAATATTTTGAGTTTTTCTTGCTTACTTCATAAATGGTGTAGAGTCAGTGATTGAATTGAATAGTTCAATGCTGCTGCCTTGGCTGAGTTGGAGATAAACAAAGTGGAGCTGCACTACTTTTTCTTCTTCGACTGTGAGAATATAATAACATGCTTTGGAGTTATGATAGGAGTTTGGATAACCAGGCGAGTACAACTGGAATCTGTCAGTTTGACAACATATTCTTAAATAGGAGTTTTAAAGTTGTAGTTTACGGTTCCGTTCTGATCCATGAAGTAAGGGGAATCGCAGGCTGAAGGAGCTAGGGTCACAGGTGTTGTTACGCCAGGTGTAGACGTAGACTTGAAGCAGCCATTTTCTGAAAAAAAAACTTGGAGATATTTCTCACTAGGGAGGACTCAAAGTCGAAATTGGCTTTCCAAATGAATTAGATACAAATCTGAAGAGCATCAGACGTTGTTTCCAAAGCTGTCTCTGTTTCCTGCCAAGCGCCTCTAAAGGCTCAGTTATGAGTGCTTTTAGAGCGAAAAATGACAGCAGAGTCTAGGTAAAATTAATGATTATGGTTTTTCCAGCGCGCGAATTGAGAAGTGTGAGTGCGAGTATATTAGACAAAAATTTTTCATGCATAGAGTGCTCTGATACTTTCCATGCATAGAGTGCTTTGATACCCAACGCTGGACCATTTGCGCGATCTTGGACAAACTCATATAGTAAGTTTTTCAACTCCGGTTAGGCGGAAATTGGACTGGCGGGAGTCCGCTTTGCAACGATTCGCGCCGCTTTGCAGTCTGCGTCTCTGCATTCTGATTTATCTCGCTGAGCCAGTGGCGGTGCGGACGCGCTGCTCCACTTGGAATGTTTCGCCTACTCCGGGTTGGAAAAGACTGTATTAGTTGCACGTTCAGTTTTTTGAATCAAAGCCTCAATTCCCGGTCGTTTTCCTTGCTTTGGGTCGAACGTTTTAACCTTGTACTTGCGCAGTGCTGTGTCTGAGGGCGGGCACTTTCGCATGGCAGTGAAATTTTAGTGGCCTGTGACTCACCTCCATTTCGACAGTAAGCATGTCATCGTCGGAAATACTCGTCGGAAACGGCATCGTATCATTACTTTCTGCTACGAATATTCTCAGTTCACAATCACGATCCTCACTTCTTGATTATAATACTCGCTACAGCTCTACTCTTTCCAGCTCTAGAAGCTAGATTATGTAATCTTTAGCCAATTTTTCTAAGAAGTAGTCGCAGTTTTCCGGAGTTTAACATTTTAAACAAAAATCTTGCTTTACCATTCAATATTTGTGAAATTTTGACAAGAATCTCAATCTGAAAAGCATTTAGCAAAACGCGCTGTGATCTCTTTAGTTGAGCTTAGGCAGGCTCTCTCTGTGTATGATCAGTTTTTGGAGCGAAAAACGTCGCTTTCCCTACAGTTTTTCTTATAAAAGTCGGTGAAAACCTTTACTTTAAAGAATTTACCACAGGAAATGCGTTTGCACCCTGAGTAAGACCCAGCATGTATCTGTTTTGTTCAGCTTTTTTGAAGAAGCGATTATGTTGGTTGTATCCATTCAACGAAAATAGCATTCTTTATTGAATAATTGAATTCTGGCTGTGATATGTGGAAGGAAGGATTGGATATTATAATTTGGTGTCGGCTTACAGTCGATTCATTTCATATGATCATGTGTGTCACTGCACACACTGTCCACCTTTAACGTCCCCATCCTGGAATTGTAATCGCAAAACGCAAGAGACCGATCGATTGTTATTGCTTACATCACTTTGTGATGTTTGGTACCTAAAAAGGAGAAAAAGTATGAAGAAAACACCAGAAACACTTAGCAAAAGGATTGTTTGTTCCTGAAATCCAGGATGAGGACGCCAAAGGAGGACATATGTGCAGTGACACACATGATCATATGAAATGAATCGACTGTACAAAGTTTGGTTCAATTATTGAACTTTTCTAGAAAATAGATGTGAACGCCATTCGTACTTAGATGCAGTCCCAATTAACGTAAACAAATAATCAATCTGCTCCGACCTACCCACCCGTAGGGTCGCTAGTTAGCATATAATTTATGTGGAAAGCCGATTTCGACTACGGTCCTCCCCTGTCAGTTCGTACCAGTTGCTTGCGCAGGCAGATTCCCACCACGACTGTGTTTTATCCAAATTAATCCGACATATTACCTCTTTTGCAGATAAATGGTAATCGCTGTGCACATGAAACGGATAACCATTTTCCGCGTGGGAACACTTCATCTACAGCTGACAGTGCCATACAGTCGCCAATCGTTGAACTAATGTATCCTGAAGGCATTTATAGTGTAGTGAAGGGAAGCAGCATATTTTTGGGAAGGATTGATGGGAAAAGTGAGGGTAGATCGTCCAGGTTCGGCTGTCTCTTAACCATAGGTGCGATAGGGGGAGCCGGGCCCTTTCCAGGTGAAGGGGGTCTCTGCTACTCCCATCCCTGTGAGGTGAAAGGGGTAAGTGAGCCCTGAAAGCTGAATACCCCAACAAGTTACATAACATTCGAAAACTGAGGTCATGTAGAATCGACGTAGACCATCGACTTTTTTCTAGGTCTTCTGTGCCGCGAGATAGGAGGCATTTTATTTACTTCATATATCAACTGATTTTGTGTCCTCACTTTCTGCTCTCCAAATGATAGCTACGAGAAAATTGATGGTCTATGTTTGTTAATGAAGACTTGCTCTGTAACAGAGATAGATAACCAGCAGTGATTAGGTCTTCGTTTGACAGAAATCTGCTGTTGAAAATGGACATGGTTTTAGATAAAAATGCAGTGTATCTCTCGGTAGAGGGGTGCTAGAAAGGAGTAGACGTTCTACGTCGAATACCCTTTTTGTGAACTTTCGGATGATATATAGACTGCTGGGCGAAAACACTTGCCAGTTTCTAAAAATGGGGTGGAGATATTTACTATTAGCTTGCTCCATCCAGCTCCCCCAATGTATTGACTTTTATCGGTCACCGGAGCAACTGCTTTTCAGAGCTGAGAAGCAAAAAAGCCCCAACATGCCTTATACCATTCGAAAGCTGAGATCATGGGGAAAATCGGACTAGACCGCCTCTTTT
Organism: Cylicocyclus nassatus; assembly: GCA_958299035.1. Lineage (NCBI taxonomy): Eukaryota > Metazoa > Nematoda > Chromadorea > Rhabditida > Strongylidae > Cylicocyclus > Cylicocyclus nassatus. The sequence continues at coordinate 99,937,451 of CATQJL010000001.1, read as the reverse complement.
TTCACAGCTTCTCTGTGAAGCGAGATAAGAGCAATTTTATACGCCTACTCCCAGCTAATTTTGTGTAATTACTTTGTGCTTGATTTTGAAAGAAGGGAAAAAATAGAAAAAAAGAGACGGTCTACGTTTAGGAAAGGAAAGGTCTTGCTCTGTGATACTGTTAGACAATCAGGCACCTTCATTCATTCTTTACGCAGGAACTTCTTGACAAAAACACACATGTTTTTAGCTAAAATGCCATGTATCTCTAGGTAGAGGGGAGCTAGAGAAAAAGAGACGGTCTACGTCGAATCCCTTCTTCGTGGACTTCCTAATGGTGTATTGGTTGTTGGGTGAAAAAACTTCTGGCTTTTCAAAAATGAGGCGGAGATATTCAATACTAACTTGCTCCACCCCGCTCCGGCTTTCTATAGGTCGCCGGAGCAAGACTTTTTTGGACTAGAAAAGCTTTGTGCACCAATACTTTATAACCATTCGACAGCTAAGAGCACGAGGAATCGACATAGACCGTCACTTTTTTCCTAGCTTTTCTGTGAAGCGAGATACGAGCAGTTTTATCTAGCTACAATATCAGCCTCTGGGTAATTATCTTTTCGAACCAAGAAGGTCTTTTCCGAACTTTTACATATGATTCGAAAGCTTGAGAAACAAGTAATCTAACTGCTTTTTTATTTTTCATCATTCCCTCTAGTGAAAGGAGTTATGGTACGATTATTGTCAGCAAACATGCATCCATCACTAACTAGTCCAACTTTTCTACTCTTGCTTAACTCTTTCTTGAGACAATGTGTATTCATTGATACAATGTTAATCATTCAAAGAATCAGACATCCTTTTTATTTTTGATTATGTTTCGTTAGCAACGCCGCTTTGAGTGCGCAGAAGGTCGTGCGATTTTTAAACAAAACGCTGTTGATTCGATAATCTCTTGCAGTCTTGATGTCTGAGAAGAAGAGCAGCTGGCGTTTCCTTTCTAAACAAAAAGTGTCACTGTAACAGCTGTTTGACTCTGCCGTTATGTCTTGGTTCTAGTCTCAACCTCAGGTGAAAGGGGTCAGCCAGATGCCGGCCCTCAAGTGTAGGGGGTCAGAGAAATTTTTCCACCTATCGCATCTATGCTCTTAACCTTGGCATGGTGGATACTCGTAGTGGAATCGACTGAGCGAACTTCCAAGGTTGATGCAATTTCGCCTTCTTCAGGGCCTGCAAGCCGCAATCATTGATGATTTCGGCTTTAGCGAATAACGTTAGCGAATAAAGAAGTGTTATCAACCTTGGAAGTTCGTTCAGCCATTCCACTACGAGGGTGGATCATTGCACAAAAGTACATAGCAATGGCGGAGTGAGCCTCCCAACCCTCCCTCCCTAAATTGATTGGCGAAATTCAAGTCGCCTCATGAGATGTTAATGATGCAAGTAATTTGTTTACACAGACAAATAAACAAAGTTTGACCTCCATAGAGGTTCAAGTTGCTTGGTGTAACGTATTGGACCACTTTCTCTGAAGCTTCAATAAAATTCTAAAAAATACGAGAAGCTAGTAAAAGTTTTTCTAGGGTGTCTTGTTTTCTCCCTTCCCTTGCAAAATGTTTTCTGTTCCGCTACAGATAAATGGAGAATAATTTTGCGAAAGGAAATGGGAAGAGAGAGGACATTGGGTCGCCGAAAGGGGAGGTCCCGCGCGGACATCTGCAACAAACACGCACTTCTCTCCATCACAGCTAGTAATAGCCGTCCACGTGGGTGGAGTCTATTAATTACCTAAAATCCTCTACAAATGGGAAGGGCGATGTAGATGAGATTATAGAGAGCAGAGTTGCAAAACTATTGTTCTCAAGTTGATCTTAAAACAAACTCACCTATATTATTGAAGTCGAAAGTGGTATTATCTGACCAAACAAACGCTTTGCCGTTTGCCTGAAGTCCAACTCGAACGTAATTCACATTGCCAGTGTATGTATCCAAAATCATTTGATTTTCCTATAGATTATATCCAGGGCCCGGCACGAGGTGGGCAAACGGGGTTTTCTAAAACGAATTCCCCTTTGACCTCAACAGTTTTTACGAATACCCGCTTGAGCCCAAAAATGACGCTTTGTGCTTGTGGAGCGAGAGCACCGGCCACACTTCGCCTAAAAGCGCTTAAAAGCGCCCTGCTCAAATACCTCTAATTACTCTTCACCAGTATCAAGATAGAAAACAGAAAAACGATGAAGGAATGAAAAAATATCAAAAGAACGCAGTCATGGGACTGGGAGACGCCGTTCCCGCGCGTATCGATTGACTGGGGCGCGCTTTCCATCTTAGAAAGCCAGGCTGCTGATGCGATTTTGGGCTCTAACAAAGACAAGAGGAGGAGTTTCGGAACCAAAATCTCACCATATAGTAAACCTCAGGGTGAACAACAGATTTATGTAAAAATTTTGAAAAAATTATGTGAATTGAAAGTTTTGCCCACCTCAGGTGGGCATTAGGTGGGCAATTGCCCACCTAATTTGGAAAAAAGTTAAGCACGCTCTTCATTCACATAAGTTTTTCATAACTTTTCATACATTGTTCCTTAGCCGTACTGCGCGTATACACACCAAGTCTCGCGCGATTTCGTTTTCTCTGCGCTGCAAACGAGCCATTATTCCATTTTCTTGATAGTGGGAAATTTTCAGAAAAAAGCTTGCCACAACCTTCATTCACATAATCTTTCAATGAAACTTCTAAGATAAGCCCTGCAGTCCCGTGTTCATGTACCTGCCAATTTTCATACCATAAGGTCACCTGTGCGCTGCAAACGAGCCATTTGAATTCACATCTTTATTTACCAATTTTGCGAAATTTTTGGAAAAGGTGCTTTTTACACCTCCCATTCACATAAGTTTTTCATAACATCTCATGCTTTGTTTCTACTAGCCTCTCTTTGTTCGCTTACGTAATTTGGTTCTATATCATTAAGCCTGCATTGAGAACTGATCATGTAATCATGCTGTTTAACGGCATCGCTCATGCGACGTCGGCACGCGGCAATTAGCGGCAACGCGGCGTAGTGCGCGCGAAGTCTGCTGTGCGTTGAGGTTTATGAAAACTATTTTCCGATAAATTAGATGTATAAGGTAAGCATAATTCGACCTTCTTTTGCTTGCACTTGGAATCTTCTTCCGGGCTCCGCCCCGGATCCCGCAAAAACGATATCCCCTTTACTTTTTGGCCCCAAAACGATTTCCAGCTTGTCATTTGCCCACCTCGTGCCGGGCCCTGATTATATCTCCTCAGTTCCCACTAGATATAAAACGCACTCACATCTGCACTATGGATAGATACAAGGTGCCCGCATTCGTTTTGACACTGTAATTCTGCATCATTCTGCGACAGAGTTTGATTGTAGCCTTTGTAGCAATAATCGCCATAGTGATTGTAATCACCACAGGATGCTATAAAGTGAGGTAACTTTTCCAGCTTCAATGAGATCCTCTGATTTGATAGATGAAGCAGAAAAACTTGCTTCAAGATTCTGAGTCAGTTTTCCTTGAAGGCATATGGCAACGATATAAGTTGACTAAGAAAAATATCCAAAAAGTGATTTTTCGATTTTTGGTTGCTAAAATTACTAAAACGTCTACTTTAAAATTCATTTCCTTGGTTTTATGACCTACTCTTCTAGACTAGAAGAAGTTGATAGTGATTGGAGAGTAGTTATAATTTCGTTTTTTCCAATTCCACTTATTCGTTTTGTTCCATATTGGTTTTCTAAAATGTACTATAAAATACTACTTTTGATATACATAACAAAGAGCATATTGTGTAAAGTAAACTGAATAATTTGTATGAGCATTTTTCAAATGATTCTTTTCTATTTCATGGTGCAAGAATTGTGAATCAACACAGTAATCACAATAGTGCCTTGTAAAAAAAACCGGGGATATCGTAAAGACAAAATAACTTTTTTTCATCTTGTTACCTCCACAGTGACTATTTCGAAATAAAAAAAATACTTACAACGGCTTGTTAAAGCGATTCCAGTGATTGCGCTGACCTAATATCTGTTGCTAGTGTCGAACGGACACCCTCTCATCCCACTCCATGAGGGACTGATATATGAGATCAATCTGCTGCCTCTTTAATTTGGAATCCAAATCAGCTTTGCGAGCTTATTTTTCAAAAATCCTATGGCAGGGCACAAAGATTAACGAAGATTCTCCAGAATTTCTAGAGCATGGTTTGCTCCCGTCTCTTTATATGTAAAAAACTTCATCGTCCCCTCTCTCGAGGACAGGGACGAATAATCTTTGAAATGATGGGACGGGCTTGTGATGCGATCGTTATCGAAAGGTGTACGATAAGTCCAACAACGATTTACTTCTTGTGGAGAGCCAATAACCTCCTACCGTGTACTACCGTAACTGACCAAACAGAAACGGCGTGCAATAGCGAAAACTTCCTTGGCAATCCGTATAAATCTTTTTTTTTCTTGAATGATCTACTCCGAAATGTGTTACACCAACAAGGTATAAGGCTCCGCATTTTGATCAGTACAGTGGCGCCTACGCTGAAGGCGGAGGCCTCATGATCAGGAAACATAAAACTGGATAAATCGTGCCCTACAGTGTTTCGATAGATATATAAATTACTATCTGCGCAAGAAAAGGTCGCGAATTAGTGTGCTAAGAAGAGTCTAACCTTTTGCTTCTACTTCACAAACGAATCCAATCACCATATTATTGCAATCTCCTGTGACCCATTTGCCACTCCGTTGTCCGTCGATCAACATACACACACATTCCTCGATTCCACTAGGATAGCCTAAAATATCAAAATCGTTGAACAAATGGCCATCAACTCGTTAGCGAGAGCTGGTCTTCAAATAAATCAGTAAAATAAATTGTTTTTACCTGGATAAAATGCGTTGTACTGATCTGGTGCTCCTTGGCCATCATCCCACCTACAATTTTTCGCATTCGCATCGGGGCATCTGAGACCAAAGTACAAAATCAAGCCAAATCAAAGTACCAACTTTTTCAGCTAGATCTTTGATTAATGCGTTAGTCTGAATCAAATATATATTGAATGAAGGAGTCAAAACAATTTGGAACTAACAAAAGCATTGTGAATAGAAGCTAATCGACCACCATCGTTTGAACATTGAACCGAAGCGACCATATAACTGCTGTGATTTGCAAAAACCTGAATGGGATCAAGATTGCAATCCTCAAATAACATGTTGTCTTACCTTGTAGCATAAGTCCCCAGTTCCACTAGCATAGCCAGATGGACAGCTGAGAGCATTCACTGAAATATTTCAGAAGTTGGGGAGACACCACGCAGATAAAAGCTCTATATGTTTAGAGTGAAGGGAGACTTTACATTTTTTGTGAACCAAAATTTTTGTGCTCATGTAAAGAAGAATTTTGTCTTAAGAAATGATGAAGAAAAGAAGGCTGTCTTCGCCTGCAATTACGTCTGGTAACCTTATTTCCTATGAGATGTTATTCGTTTATTTCATTTCCTTGCATCAAACATCTATCTACTTTACCAAACATGGTTCGCTTGTCTCAGACTCAAAGAACTTTCGAAGGAACAATTCAGTTTCCAGTCGCAGAAGGTTTACGGAAGTTTCAAGAATTCGAGACTATAAACTGATAGGCAAAGGAATTTGTCCGACTATGCCAATTTACGTTTTGTTTTGTTGACCTATCACATTCCATGTACTACAGGTAATAAAACTAAAAAACCAACTCTTCTTTTCTGATTTTCCTTCATACTATGAAGAACTCCTCTGAAAATGGAGTTTTCAGTGGAGTTTTTTTTTATTGTATTTGCCTTTTGCAAAATTTTCGCAAAATAATTTTAGCGTTCAATTTTCTTGTCTTATATAAAGTTGAATGTTAGTATGTACTTGCTGCATAAGTGTTGTCCGATTTTTTTTTTGCTCTGTTTTTGGAGCAGCAGTTCTAGGAGATTTTTACACATGGAGCGATGATATTTGTACCATTAGAAAGAGTGCATTATTTTTGTGGGTGCTAGAGTAAAGCAAGAGATAGCAGAGCCCATTCACCAATAACTTTTCATCTCGCGGCATGTACATATAAAATCTTCGGAATTTGAAGGTAGGCATAGATACATGTACCGAAACGAGGTTGAAAAACGACTCCATTTATATTCGGTCAAAATATCTCTTGGCACTGAGGATCCTATGAGCACGTTTAAGCAATGGAATAAACTTCGAAACTTTCTCTATCTACCCACGGCTACTTAGTATGCCTGCTAGTTCTCATAAGGGAGCATTGCCGTGCCAAAAGGACAGGTCTGAAGAAGAACACCGTAAAGTTTTTGAGTTCTTGCTTCTTTTCTAACAGGGTTTCTCGCAAGTACTATAATAGTACTTTACTGAAAGCCAAAAAATTGCTTGACACAGAGGAACTAAGATTACCGAAAAAGTTGATTTTGAAAGAAGTTGTGATAATTTGAATTCGAAAATTGACGGACAGAACTTATGCAGCAGCCTAATATGTATATTTACCTTTTTGTACGTAAGTTACTCATAGATTTTATTTCTAACCCGATCCTGACTGAAACTTGGCACACATACACTTTGGGGCGGGGCGAATGTCATAGGGCTTTCGTTATCGACCGATTTCGATTCTATCGATTTTTGCAAGCTGGGAGATAGAGAGAAAGCTAAAGAGGTGGGAGTGTACAAGGGGTAAGTTAGTAGTATATAGATATTAATATATATATATAATTAATCTACAAAATTTTTAAGTATAATTTTCAAAAATGTGGATTACTTTTATCGATTTTAGCTCTTTTTTTGCAAAGTCTGAATTGCGCGGCTGGGAGTTGACACAAGGGTAAGTGAGGATGCTGAGAATGCAAGTACAGCATTGACTTTTGAATCTATCAAATATCTTCATTGATTTCGTCGGTTATCGGCTTTGAGATGGGAATTAAGTGCTGGCAAAGGGTAAGGGTAGGTGAGCATCATGATGACGAAAATAATATTAATTTGAAGAGGTCCAATGTAATTATCTACTTTGTCGACTTTTTGCAAAGTGCTTAAAGAGCTGGGATGGTAGTAAAGAGAGGTACAGAAAGGTAGAGGAGCATGCTGATTAAGAAAACTTAGCGGGGAACCCGCATAACAAAAGTGGTGCAGGTCAGTGTAATGAATGGTCCCTAAACCACTGTGCATTCAGTGACCGGGAGGAGCTAGATATGCCCCCTACTGCACTAATACAACTAGATGCACTATTGCTCTACTTCCTAGGTCTTACACTTTGAAATAGTCCTCCTATAGAAAGTGTGAAAAAAATTTCTTCAACAATTTCTTGACGCAAACTTGATGTAAAAGGCATTGATGAGGAAGTATGAGGAAGTAATTGACATGGAGCACACTTTGGCAGTTTTCGGTCGTTGTGACAAGAAATCCGTAAATTCAACATTGGTTTACGCAAGATTGCTTCAGCATCTTAATAGAAAAACTTTTGAAAGGTCAGATGCTTGTTGAACGTCAAAGTTATTTCAGTTGTCTAAAGCTGAATTTTTGTATTTTGACTTTCCTTTGAATTTTTAGTTTTGAATTTCTAAATCAAAATTTTTTATAGAAAAAAGCTTGATTTGATACTTAGCACAGACTATCAGCTAACGAAAGATAAAGGATTCGACGTTTTCAATCTTTTCGGAACAGCCGAACGCATTCTATTAAGTTGTCACGAAAATAATGTCGTTTTTAATTTGCTCGACCTGGCGACCAATAAAAATACATGAGGTGTATTGTTCGATAGAGCAATGCAAGCTCTACAAGAAGACATCCAAATATTTGCTACAAATTTGTTCCGTGTTAAGTTTGAAGCCAAAATTTAAAAACATTTGACTGTATGAAAAACTTGAGCGTACTGTCTCCGTCTAGAAAAGTCCTAAGAACTTCTTACTAGCTTAGGCATATACTCTCTAAATCTGATATTATCTGTGAACTAGCTGACTTACCCGGCTCCTCCCGGCCTTGTCAAAACACTGTAATAAAGGTCCCATCCCTGTCTCTGTACAGCCTTTCTCTGTGCCCACTTCTACACTTCTACACTTCATTTTCCGTTCCCTGTGTTGTATTCGTAATCAGCATGCTCGATTACCCCCCCCCCCCTGTGCCAACTCCCAACCCCGTAGCTCAAACTTTGCGAAAAATCGATAAAATCGATAAAAGTAATGCATAATTTCAAAAACTAATATTGTATTCGTAATCAGCATGCTCGATTACCCCCCTGTGCCAACTCCCAGTCCCGTAGCTCAAACTTTGCAAAAAAAATCGATAAAATCGATGAAAATAATGGATATATCTAAAAACTGAAATTGTATTCGTAATCAGCATGTTCGATTACCCCCTGTGCCAACTCCCGGCCCCGTAGCTCAAACTCTGCAGAAAAATCGATAAAATCGATAAAAGTAATCGATAATTCTGAAAACTAATACTGTATTCGGAATCCCCATGCTGACTTACCCCCCTGTGCCAACTCCCAGCCCCGTAGGTGAACTCTGCAAAAAATCGATAAAAATCGATAAAATCGATAACGATCGATGACGAAAAGTAGCCTATGACACCCGCCGGGGCCCGAAGTGTATGTGTGCCAAGTTTGGTCCGGATCGGTTCAGAAATGGAATTTTCTATTCGGAACATATCTACGTACATACAGACATACAAACATACAAACAGACATTCAGCTTTATATATAAGATTTGTTCATTTTTTCCATGGTTAGAACTCGAGAAACATACATACCTCAAAATAGGTCAGTATAGAAATAAAACCCCCAGAAAAAGTGCCTTTTGCGGGGGTTCTCGCCCTAAATTCAATACTTCTCAGAAACTATCGTTTGTAAGAGGCAAAAAATTCATGTTGTTACTTCCAAAGATGCATACTATAGAATTACCTACGTGGGAGCAGCCTAGCGCGTTTTTGACAAAAACAGAAAAATAATTTTTTCTCCATTTCTAACCATGGAAAAAAATTAGCAAATTCACAGATGACTACCAAATGTGGAAAGCGCTTGCCTGAGCAAGCAAGGACCTCGTAGGAATTTCTAGACGGAAATACGATTTTTTTCGGTTCGTGCATTTGAGTTCTTTTAGATTTTGGAACAAACTTTGAGCACATATTTAGATGCTATCTCGTAGAGTTTGCATTGCTCTAACGAATGGTACCCCTCATGCATTTTTGAGGTTGCCTGGTTGCGGTGCCATAGCATGGAAATAAAAAGCGACATTATTTTCTTGACAACCTAATACTTACCAGCCAGGCTTGATACCAGCCGGTATCAAATCAGTGCTTTCGTCCTTTAAGATTACTCTGGTAGTACCAGTCTACCGTCCCCAGAGGGTAGAAAGCTTGGTTGGACCGTGGTGAATCAAACTTTGATCCGACCTGTTCATAGCGGCGCCTCATACCACTACGCCACTCGACCCCACTGTCAGCTTACATGTAGCGATTCTCTGCTATGGATTTTACTAAAATCTTAAGGAAGTACGCCGGAGCTCTTTGTGTACTATAAGATTTGGATTCACAGTCTTGCAATCAATTTTTGAGTTTTGAAACATCGTGAGCGTTTGATCGAATGATATCCATAGCGCTGAATGTGTGCGAAAATATATTGTGACTCTAAATTTGTTAGCGCCTCTTTTATTCAAGTCTAATTCACAAATTCAAATACTAAAGAAATACTAGAAGGAAAATTTGTAATCTATGGGACTCACCACAGTAAAACAGTGAAATTACTACAATTGCAGAAGAAAGCATTGTTGTAACCAGACTGAAGGTACACAAAGTGTTCCTTATGTACGCCTTCACAAGCGGAGTCAGCGATAAGAGGACTACTTACCTTATCAGAAGAAAAATCGGAAATGGGCATTGAATAATGTCATAGCGCACCTCTAAGCAAAAAAAAAACTGATAAGGAGGAAAAAAATGTGCTATAAGACAAGGTAGTATCAAAAACAGATAAGGAGGAAAAAATGTGCTACAAGACAAGATAGTATCTTTGAGGCCAATCTCCGTTTCGTCAGATAACTTCATTTCACCAGCGGAATAAAAGAAGGCTAAAAGACTGTATGTGCGTAGGCGTTAACTATTTATCTTATGATATCTAAATCGTGCGGGCAGGAGGAAATGTTAGAGGATGAGAAGATCAAAAAGTACGTGGATGGGATGGGCAAGTTAAAACTACCTATACCCATAGTATTAGGTTGTCTCATAATTTTTTACCGTTTTTACTGCAATTGCTGTCTTTTCGCACCTTTTCTTCATCTGGTGTGACTTGAATAATCATTCGACAGGGCAAAGCAAGCTCTACAAGATGGCTATCAAAAGTCTGCCCAAGTTATATCCCACGTGAAGTTTTGAACTGAAATCTGATAGTAGTTGAAATCGAACTTTTCTGTCAAAAATCGTATCTCCGCTCCAAAGTATCCAAAAAATTCCCCATTTATTCTGGCATATGCTTGACACACCGCACACTCAGTTGTACACTTTCCGAATTTTTTCCATGGCTAGAAATAAAGAAAAAAATGAATGAGGCGAATTGGCAAACTCCGCCCCCAGACGTCCTGAGCTCCTCCCACGCATGTGATCATATAGCTCATACATATAGAAGCACGATCATGTATTTGGATTCTTTGTAGGTGCCCCATTTCTCGAGAAATGCTGATGTTTGGGGTAAAAACGGTAAAAAAATTATGAGACAGCCTAATAGCTCAGCGAATGCTGCACAATGGTACAGCTTTTGATACTTTGGCATCAATCTGTCGCAAGAAGCGGAGGTCGCCGCGCTCAAGGTGATAGAAGCTTGTTGAAATTTTTCAGAATGAATCCACATTTGAACAGGAAAAGTGAATACATTGCCATAGCTTATGAACTCACCCCTTTCCTGCAGTTATGTGGGTTTGATCTGCAACCGCAGCAACTCGGGTACCTAGTTCACTATTTATTCATAGAATTCTTTCGTCAGTAGTCTCCATGACCTGCACTCGGTAAAGGTCTTAGGTGGTAATGCATGGTACCATCGTTTCCGTTTTCTAGGCAACTTTGCGTCCGTTCCTGGGACATTTTGAGAAACAAAACTCATTTCTACTTAGAGCCTCCGACGAAGGCGAGTTTGCGTAGACGTAAGCCAAAACAAAACGTGTAACAGTCTTAGTAGAGGTTTAAACTGCTTTCAATTTATTAAAAGTTAAACATGGAGCATTTTAATTCTCAAAATTCTCACGAGCTCTCGGAAATTTCAAGTTCAGGGCATGTGACCAGGGTCAAAAAGCCTATGGTAGCTGGTAGTGGCGCATACGTAGTCCGGACGCCAAACACAAACTTGTGACTCCACAGGTTGGCTTCATTAATTGATTCTGGTTGCTGCATGTGATTAGAAAAATTACGAAGATAAAGGAAAAACTAGACCCTCACTTAGCTGTTGCATTACTCTCTTATTTACCATGACAGCTATCCAAAGTGCTAGTCAAAGCCTTGAATGTTCTAAATGCCGTAAATCATAACGTAATGATATCTGAAGTGCTGGTCAATCTTATTTCAAACTAGCAGGCTTGCCCTGCTCCGCCCGGCCCTGTCAAAACACTGTAATAAAGGTCCCATCCCTATCCCTGTACAGCCTTTCCCTGTGCCCACTTCTACTCTTCATTTCCCGTTCCCTGTGTTGTTTTCGAAATCAGCATGCCCAGTTACCCCCCTGTGCCAATTTGAAAAAAAAAACGATAAAATCGATAAAAGTAATAGGTAATACCAAAAACTAAGATTGTATTCGGAGTTGCCATGCCCGCTTACTCCCCTGTGCCAACTCCCAGCCCCGTACGTGAAGTCTGCAAAAAAATCGATAAAAAGTGATAAAATCGATATCGATCGATGACGAAAAGAGGCCTATGACACCCGCCCGGCCCCGAAGTGTATGTGTGCCAAGTTTGGTCCGGATCGGTTCAGAAATGGAATTTTCTATTCGGAACATACGTACAGACAGACATAAAACAGACATTCAGCTTCATATATAAGATTCATATGTCACAGGGTTTCTCGAATGGTAATCAGCAGGGTCAAGCAAGACGTGTGGCACACGATCGCTAGTTACGACCCCCCTCCCCTCCTATTGCTGTCTCAATAAGACCCCCTGTACTATATACCCAAGATAGCATTACTTGAAGGCCCTGTCAAACATAACGGGCAACATATCCATAATTAGCATGTCAATTAACCCCTGTAGACAATGTTTGAGCGAATTCTGAAGTTTCAAGATACTGGGTCACCTAGGTGAAATCGCCATCTTCCAGCATGATTAACTTTGTTTTAAAGGTGAAGTAGCTAGCTGTTTTCGCACTCAAAACAAAGCACTACTCCTTCTTTGGCCACTTCAGAAATCTCGGTTCAAAACACCTTCTAACTTTGGAATTAGAAGCCAACCAAAATCCTATTTATCCTATTTTTCGCTTCTAATGGCTGTGCTTTCACCAGATATTACTCAGAGCTAAGAAGACGAATCAGGCTCAAATCACTCTTATGAAATCTACGAGGTCTAGGCTATCGATTCATATAAACAATGTTCGCTAAAAATGTTTTTTGATATAGTTAATGGGGTGTGGCACCACCTCCTATAAAGCTGTGGCTGCCACAGCTTTTCAGGGGTGGTGCCACACCCCATTAACTTACCTTCAAACGGATCAAATAGCTGCGTTTTTTATATCGTTGTTACTGCTTAACCTTCTTCTTTATAAAGCAGAATATTCATATGAAAACGTTGCTTCAACGGCAAGATATAATCGTTTTTCCTTACCTATGCAAATGTAAAATCTGGTAAAATACTGCGGAAATATTGGGATACGGTAACATGCTAAGTCTGCGTTACTATGTGAATCGCAAGGGAAGGCGACGAATGTATGTATTCGATAGCCTAAGCCTCGTAATTTACATTTAAGTGATTTGAGCCTGATTGGTCTTCTCTAGCTTGAGATATTGAAAACGAAAAATGGAACAAACGAGATTTTGGCTTGCTCTTAACTCCTTAATTTGGAGGTCATTTGAAGTAAAATTTTAATGTGAGCAAAGAAATAGTAGTTCTTTTTAATAAGCGGAAAAAGAAATAGTTAACTTACCTTTGAAACAAAGTAGCATGTTTGAAAACGACTATCTCACTTAGGCCCGTATGCACGTACATCCCCGCTGGGGAAGGGAGGGGATCTGAGAGGGGATGCGTCATATCTCGCTAGTCTAGGGGCCGCATGCACGAACAGCGGAGCTGAGGAGGGGATCGCAGCTTAAAAGAAAGCTTCATATCCTGAAGCTCCGAACTTCTGGATTTCACGCTGTCTACCTGTCCGTAAGTATTCCTACCATCCTTCACTATGAACATACTGAACAGGAGCGAGAAGCTGAACAAGCGGATTTTTAGAGCTCTTTGTACGATCCCCTGGTGATCCCCGGGGGACGACCGCCACTTCTTTGAAGTCGTTTTTCTTTCTTCAAAGGCAATGAAAACATTCCAAAGTTGTATTGCTTATCTAACCCAACAGTGCTAATCATATTTCTGGTAAGAACAATTGATGTTTTGAAGTCATGAAATTTTCGATGATTCACAGGTCGAAATTTGAGGTTTACCGGAAAATTCGACTTTTCAAAAACTCATTTGTTCTCATCAGCAACATGATTAGCACTGTTGTATTAGATGTTCAGTACAACTTTGGATGGTTTTCGTTAACTTCGCAGAAAGAAAAATGACTTTAAAGAAGAACCGGTCGTCCCCCGGGGATCACCAGGGGATCGTACAAAAAGCTGGAAAAAGCGGCTTGTACAGCTTCTTGTTCCTGTTCAATATGTTCATAGTAAAGGGTGGTAGGAATACTTACGGACAGGTAGACAGCGTGAAATCCAGAAGTTCGGAGCTTCAGGATATGAAGCTTTCTTCTGAGGGGAACGGAACTTACCTACCCGAGATATTCTCGCACCTCATGGGTGTGTGTCTGCGAGGTATAATTAGGCATAGCGAGTTCGCTGATCCCAGATGCTCCTTAGGATACAGCGCTAAGCTAAGCTCCGCCCACACATTGCACCTTTTTGGCATAGAACCAAGACATGCAGAAAACCTGGCAGTACCCTGAGGACATCGAGGCTGGCTCAGCACCAGAATGTGATAAAAGAGGGCTGCGAGGCTCAAAATGGAGCTAATGGAAAGAAAGAAGATGATTGTCATCAGGGGGAGAAGGCAAACTCAATATGAAAGTGCCGAATTAGAAATTCCCAATTTTATGCAAAAAAATCCATAAACTCAAAAATATGAAATCATTCGACTGGTAAAAGATTGTTATAGATTACAAGGATCAGTAAATCCAAAATTCTGAACTTGACTTTCTGAGTATGATTCAAATGCAGCAAAATATCTCTAATTTCGCCACAAAAAGATCGCAAAGCCAGACTAGCTGACCTTCATAGTCTTTTATCACCATGGTTAAATCCTCAGGGCAGGCTGTTCTCATTAGAAAAATAGGCCATTCTTCTAACGTTCCGAGAGAAACAGTGAAAAAGCAGTTTTACGTCCTAATGCATGCTTTATTTTTTGTCGAGATTTCTCACGCTAAAAGTCGATTCAACAAAGTGAATTTTCGGCTCTATAAGAAAAGACAACGCAAGACCAATAGCATATTTGAAAAGAGCGCCTCAGAAAACCCCTAAATCCTTATTTCAATCGAAATTGAGCGAATAGTTGCTGAACATCAATTATGTGATTCTATTGAATTCTCGGTTTCATGACTGATGGATGCATCGCGAAAGAGTCGATGGATGGGGCGGGGCTTAGAATACACACAGGCTAGGCTCTGTACACTATGCTAATTTCGTATTTGACTGCTCATGATACCTAAGGTACGCTGCGGCAAGTCTTTCGGGTAGGTAAGTTCCCGCACCCTTCTTCTGAAGCTGCGATCCCCTCCCCAGCTCCCCTGTTCGTGCATGCGGCCCCTAGAGAAGCGAGATATGACGCATCCCCTCTCAGATCCCCTCCCCTCCCCAGCGGGGATGTACGTGCGTACGGGCCTTAGGTGGTCCTGTATTTGGAAACCTCAGAATTCGCTGAAACTTGGACCACAGGGGATATTTCACTTGCTAATTACAGAACGATGCTCTTATTGTTTATAGATCTTTAATTATGCTTATTGTACGTATACGATAATAGGTCAAACATCAATGTGCTAGAATTTTGCATGACGGGCCTATTTGATATTGTTAACGAATATCATATTATGCGAACAGCGGACGCCTTGATCACGACCCCCCCCCCCTCCCACTCCCTGATTCCTCAATACGACCTCCAGGTGTCGCATGCCTCACCCCACGCTTGACCCTGGTAATCAGTCTTAACTTGCAAAAGATTGTTAGCCAAATTCTAGGTACAAAACTACAATTCTTGTAAATAACGAATCCAAAGACCCAGGGCAAAAGAGTATTTAAAGATCCACTGTATAGTAACAAAATTGCCAAAATTACAATAAGGGTTTTGTACCCGAGGCTAAAAAGAAGATAAGTGATTCATTTTACGATACGCTCTCACAATCGCAGTCAGCGATAAGAGCTTTACTTGCCCTATCAAAGGAAAAATCATAACTTAGCTTTAAACTATGCTATTGCACGCTTTCAGTCGTGATTTTTGCGCGCGTCAGTTTTCATTTCATCAAAGCATTCAATTCGCCAGAAAGGACGATCGAGTTTCTCCTCCTTGATTTAGCTTTGCAAACGTCGCCATCTGATCTCTAAAAAAACTTGGGAGGTTGTGAAAACCCCCTTAGACAAAAATATGAAGAAGGTTAGAAGGTTCGCGGGCGACCTTGCAACTGTTTCTGCCGCCATATCGTCAGAACCAGTGCCGACAGTTTGAAGATCACAAGAATTGCGCCCTCTTAGGAAGGCATGTGTTATAAGTATTGTAGAGATTGTATTGTAAAGTAGAGTGTTTCAAATTATAGTTTTCTGTGGTGATTAGAACCGCTATGACGACTATTGCTACAAAGGCTACAATGAAACTTTGTCGCAGGACGATGCAGAACTCTAATTTCAAAACGATGCGGATTAGGTTCGCATTGGACTGAAGGCAAATGCTCCATAAATGTTTTGTCTGGTTCAGATAATACCACTGTCGACGACAATAATGTAGGTGGGTGTTATGTAGTGCGTGATAAATTATATTGATTGTAAGGTTTGCCTTTAAGTTTGATGAAGCTAATACTATTTTTTGCAGGTAAAAAAGGTTCACTGTACAGAAATTGGTGATCCGAACCAGTCAATGACGACTTAGGAACGCATGCGCTAACATCCCCGCTGGGGAGGGTATTGCAGCTCAAAAAAAAGCTTCATATCCTAAAGCTCCAGATATGCGGATTTCACGCTGTCTACCTATCCATAGTATTCCCGCCATCCTTCACTTTGAACACATTGAACGGAAGCAAGAAGCTGTACAATCCACATTCTCCAGTTTTTTGTATGTCCCCTGATTAACCCCAGTTGCCGAGCGTCCTTTCTTTAGAGTCATTTTTTTTCGAAGTCAATAGAGACATCCCAAAACTGTGCTGTTTGTCTAACCCAATGCTAATCATGTTTCTGGTAAAAACAAGTGGTGTTTCGAAGTCATGAAACTTGCGATGAATCATAAGCCGAAACTTGCGATTTATCGAAAAAAATCGATATTTCAAAAAGCTACAGCTTGTACAGCTCTTTGCTCCCGCTCAATATGTTCATAGTGAAGGATTGTGGGAATACTAACGGACAGGTAGACAGCATAAAATCCGTATATCTAGAACTTCAGGATATGAAGCTTTCTTTCAAGCTGCGATCCCCAACCCCAGCAGGGATGTTAGTGCATGCGGCCCTTAGAGAAAACAAGGGAGTGGGCGGATGGGGTTTAGAGAAAATGCTTGTTCCGATGTTGTGCTCCTTAGATTTCGAAACCTTGCCAAGCTACAAGAATATTTGAAACAGTATTCCTTTTTATTGTTCTTATCTCCTTCCCGCTCTCTCGCATGCTTTCCTCTCCCAATGTGCTTCCTTAACTTTACTGTAAATTTTCAGAAATCTACAATTATTACTATTGTATAGCAACGTCCGTTGTTTGTTGCTCTGTTAGTGACTGGACTCGCGGAAAATGGGTATCTGTTCCATGTGCACAATAACTACCATTTATCTGCAAAAGAGGTCCGTATATTTTTTCGAAAAGGTATGCTCCCCCTCCGCGCGCAACTGGTACCGGTCGTATTGTGTTGAAATGCATGGTTTGCGGCAGCCGTCCGCGCCCTAACTATCAGCATAATCTTGCCCAAGTTCTCGGAACCTTCAGAAGGCAAGTGCATCAAGACTACAACTCCTGCCGTTTCTCTGACTCTTGCTCCTTCAATCTGCGACACCCCTTATATTATGGCCCAGCACGGAACCGTAATTAGCTGTTGTCTGACTACAATTACCATTCAAATTGTATAAACGGCAATTCACTTTTATCCACCTAACTTTCCAAACGCATACTGTAGCTACAGAGTCTGTTGCCATATCCTCACTCTTAAGCAAGGAGAAACAAGGCAGTTCCACTTTGTTTATTTATAACTCGACGAGCGCAACGCTGTCTTGCTGTTAAATTAGATCAATGCTTCTGCGCCATTCAAAAGTAAGCAAAACAATGGAACGAATCCTCTAAGTCTTCATTTCCTTATGTGCAGTATAACAACGAGTGTTCCATCTTCCTCAATACTTCACATCAACATCAGATCTCATGAAGATGGTCTTTGAACCTGAAGATTCTACAGATGGAAAAAATATATGGGATGCGAATTTCTCAGAACAATGGTTGGTCGCAAAAGGCTGGGTAGAATTGACTGAGTTAATGGCGAGCATTTACAAACAAAAACTGTTTTACATTTGAAAAATAGCTGTGATTATGTTCACTTATAATATCACTATGACCTCTATGGCCCATATGCACGTACATCATGGTTGGGAAGGTGGGGGAGGGGGTAATCTGAGGGGACGCGTCACATCTCCTGTCCTAGATATCCTTATTCTTTGTCTGTCGATTTCATCAACTTTCTTATAGCTTGATAGGTGAGGCATAATAAATAAGAAGACTTTGCCATATAAGCTGAGAATTACAAGGTTTTTTATGATTTTCTGGGAATCCCCTGACAGCGCTAGGAATTGTTCCGACATGACAAGTAGAATATGAAAGTTTTGAATTTTCTGATGAGCCCCAGCTCGTCAGAAACGAACTGTGACTCATCGAAAATCTCGATAGCCTAAGATTTTAGTTATTTTCACTATGAATCTTCAGCAGTGTCGAAACATATCCTCACCAGGCGCGTGCATACAGGCTTAAAGGCAGCGTCCACCTAAGATCCACCCGCCCAGATTAGCATATAGTTGTAAAGCGAGCCCAAGGAGTATCCGATCTGCGTTTGTCCGATCCTTTGACGTGGCTTCGAAAAGGAGATACGGGCCTGTGATACGTATCACAAACCGCCTTTTCGTATCACAAACCACTCCTGAGGACGAGTGCTCACGCAAATGTGCAGTTGCATTGCAGTTGCACGGCAACGGCATGCAACTGCATCCGTGTAATACAGCTCTTCCCGCTGGCATGTCAGTGGGGACGAGCAATCCGAAACTCGTCCGCTCCTTGAAAAGAGGGTCGCCAAGAATCGGGTTTTTTGGGGGTTTTGAACAATTCGAACTTCATATCTGTAATCAGGGCCACGAAGAAGCCCCAGAATGACAAAAACATGAAAGGCGAATTTTTGCCCGGACGCTGCCTTTAAGACTCCAAACAGAATTGCCCGAGCCATCATTGTGCAAGCTCCTGCAAGCACATCGATAGAGCGCGTCCACGTAAGTTCCGTTCTTTTTTTTACTGAAGCGACATTAGCACAGCTCCGGCACTCAAACAACTCTGCACACTACCTCGAAGCTCCGAATTACACTGAAGCCAATGGGAGACTGATTTCCTTTCGATACTAGTTATCACATTTTGGCTCAAAAAAATTCAATGTACAGTATCTCAAGATTATTCAATGGGTATACTCCCCAGTAGACGTTGGACTTTTCTTGAATTTCGTTCTCTTGAAATGGTTTGGTAACAGTGATCGCCTTTTAAATGGTCTACATGACTTATAGAGTCAGAGATAGCCCTTGCTTCAACCAGATCGGCGGCTGGAAGGCGGGGTTCCGTGACCTAGTTGAGGCTAGAAAATGATCAGAGAGCATGTTCGCGAGGGAAGCGTAGACTGCTTCGCGAATGCGAGCGGTCGCCTCATAGGTCATGAAGCCCGCCTTCCAGCAGCCATTCTGGTTGAAGCAAAAGGTAGCTTTAGTGTTTTGAGCCAAACAGGTTTTTGTAACTTATCTATTGAGCCTAAAGTTTCGACATCGATGGCTTCCTCAGAGGCACAAAAGAAAGTTTCACTTATATCTTAATTCATACATTATCACTTCTCCCCCACATGCTTTGTTCGATTCTTTCAAAGTGAACGAGTAAGTCTATCTTACATGACCTTTCCAGTGGTGCCGCACAGCAGTATAAGGACACTTACTGATGACAGATGACGAATGACTGAGGGACCCGTCATACTTCGCCGAAAAAAGCCCGAAAAAGCCCGAAAGCGCCAGAAAGAGCCGGAACGCCCCTTATGTTTTGACGCTGTGCATGCGTGTTGGTTTCACAACCGAGTCTTTTTGCTTCGTTTTCTGTCGTCTGCACATCAAAATAATGTCAAAACTCTACCAGAAGTTCGTTTCTGCGTTCCGGCTCTTTCGGGCCTTTTCAGGCTTTTTCGGGCTTTTTTGGGCTTTTTCGGGCTTCCGGCTTTTTTCGGCGAAGTATGATGGGTCCCTGAGCTGTCCCATTAGCAAAAAGCTTGAATATTTTGGATATCTCAAACTGACGGCAAGGTAGCCGACAAGTTTCTCCCATATACGTTGCATGACATTGTCACCACTCTATCGTAAACAGTTCCAAACTTAGCTTCCGAGTTTCCGTTATGGCCATAACACAATCCTGCGTAATGCGCTGTATCGTAAGCTCTATTTCGTTACAGCTGTCGTTTGATGCTATTAGATGGTGCACAAGCACAACATTTCAATTTATTATATTTATACGTTATGATGAATTTGCTCGGCTTAAAAGCTCAGAACATATTTACAAGATGCTCAGTTTTTATGGAAACATATGAAGTACATATAGATAAGCGTTTTTATTTGCAAGTAACCAAAATAAACGATGAGTACTGTAATCGGATGAACTTCTTGAAAAACCAGCCTATAGCCAAGCTCTCCCATTCTGGAAGTTCAGGAATATAAGCTAGAGAATAATTCCATCGTCAATGCCATGCCGTTTGATTTGGAGGAAATTTTTGTCGCTCGCTTCCCCGCTCTTTTCTAAAAAGGACCATTATATTTCAGCATATCATAGACCACATGAGATAGAGATGCAAAAAAATAATCAGAAATTTTTTAATTCATAACTTTCACTTAATTATTGGACGACGTACTAGAATATGGATTTTACTGATAACTAGTATGCCCACAATTACCATAACACCGTCACCCAGTGGCTATAATCAGACCCCATGGTTCCTACCAATATGACATAAATTGCAAGTTGAGGTAAACTAGCAAAATCTTTAGATAACGCGCCCTAACTATCCAAAGAATTACCCCCTTTAAAGCAACGTGTCTATCAATTGACAACATAAGCGCAGGTAAGTTAGGAATATGGTCTTGAACCTGTGCTATTTGCGGAATTTTTTTACTCAGGATACAATTGACTTTTGGAGCGATTGACACTGAGCAATGTTGTGATATCACTGACGTTTACGACAGTGACGGTCCCAGGATTTCCGTCCCCGGGGGGGGGGGGGGGGTCAAAATTTGCTGGCCCCCAACTCCTAGACTCTGGAAAAAAGGGGCGTGGCGTCAGCAACACCCCCGAAAAAAATTTTTACTGGGCTAATATGAATTTTTAAAAATTATTTTAATTTATTATTTTAAATTTAATGTAATTTTTAAAAATTATTTTTATTGTTTATAAAAATAAACAAGTCACTTGCGCATTTTTACAACCCATATAAGTAATTTTCAAACATTTCGCGACCCATTCTCGGGGGGGGGGGGGGGGCACCTCCCCACCTCCGCCTTCTCCCCCTCGGTCCGCCACTGGTTTACGACTATGATGACACCCTCTATGTTTTACTAGAGGGGTAGGATGTTGTTCTATGAGTTGAGTGTTCAAACAGGTACAGGTACTTTATGTTAATACGGCCTTATGTGCTTAGGTAGTGACTAAGGGGGCCTTACTAAGCTATGGTGACCTAACGGCAGCTCATGCGATTTATTTGTAATCAAGAAAGCTACGGCTAAATGCCAATTTGCTGACTGGCCCACTTGGAGCACGGTACTGGGCGAGGGTTTCATAGTTAAATTTCTTTGTCTCAATGCTTCAAATAAGCTGCCCCTTTAGCAGATGCTTCTCAGGTCCTATCAGTCATCATCCACGCAAGAAGCCCAAGAACCTAGATCCGTTTAGATACTGACTGTAATCATGATTTCCGACAATGACCACTTCATATTTTATTTTTAGATTTGGTAGACAGATAGCAGCTGGTACCAAAACATTTACTTTAACGCTGAATGTGATGGTTGTGGACTTCGGGCGGATTCACTTGGTGAAAAAAGTGGATTTTCAGCTGTAGCTGTAGCTGTTTAATACAGGGTGAGGAAAAAGTACTGTCCCTTGAAATAAAGGCAAAAAATCGGCGTAATTCCCACATTTTTCTGATAAATTTGATATAGATTTCTAATATGTGAATGTATGCTAGCATTCCACAAAAACTAGCTGAAAAAATCTGCAACTTTACCCGGCGGTGGATCCCTTTTCGCAGCGCATCCCATATCAAATCTTGCAACTCCCTTATACAAGTGTGAAGGAGTTGTGGAGCTTTTTGCAAAACTCTTTTGTTTCCAACGTGGATTTGAGAAATTTTCTATTGCTCAAAGAATGTTGTAGTGTCTTCGAAATATGCTGGGAGTAGCCAGGCCGCAGGTGCAGTAGGAGAAAAATTGAAAAATTTTCCAACGAAATAGCGTCTGCGGCGCAACAGTGTGCGATCAGAAAACGTGGCAAAGAAACTAATTACACACGTTTATTGACTCGTAATTATGATGTAGACAAAGCCCGATGCTCTTTTCATTATTCCTGTTATTTTTGTTTGTATCTGGAATTTCAAACCATAGTTTAGATCCAATTCTTTGACTGATTAGCCTCTTTTCGTGAATTTTTGGAATTCTCTTGGAATATAAATTTCCTTGTCTAGCCAAAAATTTCAAGACACTGATCCATAATAAGTACAGAATTTTCAAGAGGGGATTATGCTCCACATACTATCTTAAATTGGAATTGATGTCACTCTTGTTGGTATAGTTACGGTCCAAAAATGCGCCCAAACGCTGCGGCGCATCGTCGATGATGCTGCTCGCAGTTACCACTCGTTTAAGTAAACAGAAGGGAACGTTTCAATTCAAACTTATCTTACTCGAAGCTACAAAACCGTCTACATGTAAGAATCAAAAAAAACTATAGATTTTCTCCATCTGTGAAATTTTTTAGGAGGCAAACTGAGAGACAGTATTCCGCACCCTACAGTAATGCATTTCGCCTGAACCAACAAATAAATGTAATCTATGATCATAAATCACCGAGGGTTTCGCTGAAGCTTCCACATATAGCGAAAAAATGAAAAGTTTGGCAAGGAGCTACAATAGGAGGACTCAGAAATGCCCATAAACAATGTCGATAGTAGTGTAGAATGGAAGCAAGTTTAGTCGAAGTGGCCTATATAGATGAAATGTTTACTATTTTGAATAGCATAAAATGCTGACTTCAAATCTGCCTTCCTTATCTGCGAAACATTTTTGGCCAATTTTGGCCTGATTGAGATTGGGACACACTGATCAACCATGTCCCGACACTTTTGCAATATTACGCAAAATCGCCTCGTCGAGCAAACTGCAAAGGTGGGGGCGTCACTTCAGCAGTATTGTAGCGACTGAGAAAGTGATTTCGTCCCAAACTTTAGAAATTCGACACGTTCAAGACTCAAATTATCAAGGGTGAAAAACACTAGTTATTTAGAGAACTCTAACTTACCAAAGGCTAACCTTTTGCCTTCACTTCACAAGCGAATCCATTAACAAGGACATCACAATTACGCAATACAGTCCATCTCGCAAGTCCATCGCCGACAGTCATAATAACACATCCAGCACCATCAGGTTGGCCCAAAATATTAACAGCCGTCGAACAGTTGGTCATCAATTTTTTAACGAGAACGGTCCTCAAGGAACATCACTTTGAGGTGAGAAAAGACATGTTTACCTGAGAAAAAATTGTTGTATTGATCTGGTCCTCCTTGGCCATCCTCCCATTTACAATTTTTTCTATTTGCATCAGGACATCTCAGGCCAATGAAAAAACCCCCCATAACCTTTTTTCCAGTTACAGCATAATTATAAAGCTGTCTGTTGGTCTAAACCAAAATAATCTGAGAGAAAGACTTATTAAGCTGGGACTAACGAAGGCTTCATGAATGGATGCTAATTGACCACCATCGTTTGAACATTGTACCGAAGCGTTAAAATAATTGCTGTCATATTTATAAACCTGAAAGAAAGTCAAAGTTATACAAATTTTCAGGTTTACTGTACCTTATAGCATAGGTCCATAACTCCAGCAGCGTAGCCAGTCGGACAACTGAGAGCGTCGACAACAGCAAACTTTACAGACACTAAAGTCAATATTTAAAAACGTTTACAAAAGGTTCTGACAAAGACTCAAGATAAAAGGCATAAATGGCCTCAAGAGGTAGTTGTATGTAATCACTGACCTGTTGTATCTCAGGTCGTCCCGAGAGTTTTCTATTTTTTTAGCGATTATTTAACTTTGTAAAAAGAAGGATAGAAGAGACTTACTTTTTTCCTTTCTAGTGAATTTTTTTGACTAAATATCTATCCATCGCAACAATGGAGAGCAGAGCTCGGCACGAGGTGGCTTACCTACAAGCAAGCTGGATATCGTTTTTGGGACGAAAGGCAGAGGGGGTTTCGTTTTTGCGGCCGAAGACATACGATTGGGGCGACGTTTTGTTTTTTTTTTAGTCGACGTTTCGTTTTTTGGGGGATTTTTAGAGATTTTTTTAGGAATTTAAAGGAAATATGGGTAAGGGTCAAAGGGGACTTCGTAAAGATACCCAAAAGTCAAGGGGAACTTCGTTTTTTGCATTTTCATCTAGCCACCTCGTGCCGAGCCCTGATGGAGAGTAAAAAAATTCTCAGCTTCCTGTTTCCAATGCTTAGGTCCGCTTATTACTTCTACTTCTAAACTTCTAGTGGATATTATGTTTATGCACAATTCTTCTACCAAAAAATAAAAGAAAATTAAAAAATGCTCAAACAAACTAATCAATTTACCGAACATGCTCTTTATCAATGTATCAAAAGTAGTATCTATAGTACATTTTAGAAAATCAGTGTGAAACAAAATCAAGGTTAATTTCGAAAAATCGGAAAATCGCCAATATTTGCAGAGGCATCCAATCATTAACGATTTTTCTTAGTCAAGAAGAGTATATCATAAAACAAAGCACCACAATGAGTTTACACTTTAGTGGACATTTTAGTCATCGACCAAAAATCGAAAATTCACTTTTTGTGTATTTCTCGTAGTCAGCTCATACCGCTGCCATATGCCCTCAAAGAATCCTGACTTGAGAAAATATAGAAAGCGCAAGATTTTTCTCTCTACTATGTAATTAGAAAAGTTCATTGAAGTTGGAGGAAGTAAACAAATTTTCAAAAAGTTTTGGCGCAAGAGTTATCATCAACCTAATAGATATCCCACATTTAGTTCCTTGCTACATATCTATTGGATATCTCAAAAAACCTCTGTTTGACTCTCAGCAAAATCATGAACAACACAGGAAAAACATGACATTTATGAGAAATACTGAAGTTTGATCCGCTTCAAGAAACTGCTTTTGGAGTTTTTGGTACACCTCGCGCTATGCGAATTCGAGAAGCTAACAATAAGATAAATAATTGGTAAGTCTTTCAGGTCTGATTTGAAAATTACAAAAAAATGAGTTGTGGCAACAGCTTGATTCCATCCACATTTCAATAAACAATGCTCATTCATGATGCCATGTTAAAAAATTTATAAAACTAAGAGCATTTGGCATTAAGGGGAAATCTGCTAGAATCTGCTAGGAAAGCCTGCTGAATCTGCTAATGTAAAATCTGAATAAATAAACAAGACAGTGATTTTTAGATAAACTAATAATCATCACAAAGTATGCTTGAAAGAAAAATGCTAGCTTAGTTTTTGTTGATAAAATCCTCTACTTCTCGCTTTATCGCATATATTAGATTGAAACGCTATCACATCACTTCTTATCAAAATCAATGGATCAGATAGGCTTATCTTGTGCTGAGAAAGCAGTATTTTCAAAAAGTGGTACGACTTTTCGTGCGCAAAGTTATCCTCAGGGGCAAGAATATTTATTGAACAAAATTTTTTGGGTTTTTCAAGTTATTTAGTCTACTGGAAAATGATTGACTTTCTTGTTTGCTTTTCTGCTGTTTTAGAGCGATTCGTATTTTATATGGCACTCAATAATACAATCGTAATCAACATGTACACTCCCCCCCCCCTTTACCAATTCGGAGCCCATAGCTCAAACTTTGCAAAAAATCGATAAAGTCGATATCGCGATGACGACCCCCACCCCGTCCTGATGTGTAAGTTTGCAAAATTTGGTTCGAATCGGTTTCAGAAATGAAATCTATTTGGAACAAACATACGTACAGACAGACAGACCTTCAGCTTTATATATAGTTTAAATTTTTCTCCTTTAATCTACAGAGGAATTCAGCTTAAAACTACAACATAGAGCGGACCACTGATCGCCTTTCTTACTACGATTACGGAAGGAACTTCCAGCGTATTGACTTCCTTGTAAATTAGCAGCAAATTTAGAAAGATTTCAAGTCTAATAAGAGTTCTTAAATATCTCAGAAGTACTGTTTCTAGGTGTACCCAAATCCTAAACCAAAGAAACTATGAGTAAAAGGGTAAAAAAGGGTAAAAGGGTTCTTAAATATCTCAGAAGTACTGTTTCTAGGTGTACCCAAATCCTAAACCAAAGAAACTATGAGTAAAAGGGTAAAAACTAAGAAACTCACCGTAGTATACTAGTAAAATCAGTAGAGATGCACCAGCAAACACTGTTGTACCCAATAGGTAAGCAAGAAGCAAGCTCTACGATACTCCCTTTAAAAGGGCTGTCAGTGATAAGAAGATCACTTACACTATCAGGAAAAAATCGGATGGCCTCTTGATATGTTATCACACGCTTTTCTAGGCTTGGTTTATGCTCGACAGGAAATATGCGCTGCGACGCAACTTTACTATCAGTCCATGAAGTTAACCTCCGGTTTGTTTAATGCTTTCAGGGGCGGTATGCATCAATCTCCCGTTTCGAAAGCGGGCGATCATTTTAAGAAAAATGATTGCCCGGCAGCTTCATACATTACGGATCGGGCGGCCGACCCGGCTGGGCAATCATTTTTCTATTGAGAATGATCGCCCGCTTTCAAAACGGGAGATTGATGCATACCGTCCCAGGTCGCCATAAAAGTAAAGGATTATGCATTCTCGGTCAATAAGGCATTACGTATCTCGCCACCGAATTTGTTCAAAGCGTAGAGTAGACCATAGGTGCGATAGGGGGAGCCGGGCCCTTTCCAGGTGAAGGGGGTCTCTGCTACTCCCATCCCTGTGAGGTGAAAGGGGTAAGTGAGCCCTGAAAGCTGAATACCCCAACAAGTTACATAACATTCGAAAACTGAGGTCATGTAGAATCGACGTAGACCATCGACTTTTTTCTAGGTCTTCTGTGCCGCGAGATAGGAGGCATTTTATTTACTTCACATATCAACTGATTTTGTGTCCTCACTTTCTGCTCTCCAAATGATAGCTACGAGAAAATTGATGGTCTATGTTTGTTAATGAAGACTTGCTCTGTAACAGAGATAGATAACCAGCAGTGATTAGGTCTTCGTTTGACAGAAATCTGCTGTTGAAAATGGACATGGTTTTAGATAAAAATGCAGTGTATCTCTCGGTAGAGGGGTGCTAGAAAGGAGTAGACGTTCTACGTCGAATACCCTTTTTGTGAACTTTCGGATGATATATAGACTGCTGGGCGAAAACACTTGCCAGTTTCTAAAAATGGGGTGGAGATATTTACTATTAGCTTGCTCCATCCAGCTCCCCCAATGTATTGACTTTTATCGGTCACCGGAGCAACTGCTTTTCAGAGCTGAGAAGCAAAAAAGCCCCAACATGCCTTATACCATTCGAAAGCTGAGATCATGGGGAAAATCGGACTAGACCGCCTCTTTTTTCACAGCTTCTCTGTGAAGCGAGATAAGAGCAATTTTATACGCCTACTCCCAGCTAATTTTGTGTAATTACTTTGTGCTTGATTTTGAAAGAAGGGAAAAAATAGAAAAAAAGAGACGGTCTACGTTTAGGAAAGGAAAGGTCTTGCTCTGTGATACTGTTAGACAATCAGGCACCTTCATTCATTCTTTACGCAGGAACTTCTTGACAAAAACACACATGTTTTTAGCTAAAATGCCATGTATCTCTAGGTAGAGGGGAGCTAGAGAAAAAGAGACGGTCTACGTCGAATCCCTTCTTCGTGGACTTCCTAATGGTGTATTGGTTGTTGGGTGAAAAAACTTCTGGCTTTTCAAAAATGAGGCGGAGATATTCAATACTAACTTGCTCCACCCCGCTCCGGCTTTCTATAGGTCGCCGGAGCAAGACTTTTTTGGACTAGAAAAGCTTTGTGCACCAATACTTTATAACCATTCGACAGCTAAGAGCACGAGGAATCGACATAGACCGTCACTTTTTTCCTAGCTTTTCTGTGAAGCGAGATACGAGCAGTTTTATCTAGCTACAATATCAGCCTCTGGGTAATTATCTTTTCGAACCAAGAAGGTCTTTTCCGAACTTTTACATATGATTCGAAAGCTTGAGAAACAAGTAATCTAACTGCTTTTTTATTTTTCATCATTCCCTCTAGTGAAAGGAGTTATGGTACGATTATTGTCAGCAAACATGCATCCATCACTAACTAGTCCAACTTTTCTACTCTTGCTTAACTCTTTCTTGAGACAATGTGTATTCATTGATACAATGTTAATCATTCAAAGAATCAGACATCCTTTTTATTTTTGATTATGTTTCGTTAGCAACGCCGCTTTGAGTGCGCAGAAGGTCGTGCGATTTTTAAACAAAACGCTGTTGATTCGATAATCTCTTGCAGTCTTGATGTCTGAGAAGAAGAGCAGCTGGCGTTTCCTTTCTAAACAAAAAGTGTCACTGTAACAGCTGTTTGACTCTGCCGTTATGTCTTGGTTCTAGTCTCAACCTCAGGTGAAAGGGGTCAGCCAGATGCCGGCCCTCAAGTGTAGGGGGTCAGAGAAATTTTTCCACCTATCGCATCTATGGAGTAGACGATACCAGTTGATGTCAAGGCAGCGTCCAACAAAACCTGTGCTCCCCCAGCTAGTATTTGATCTACAAGCCCTAAAGTTGAGACATCTGCGTTGGTCTGGTCCTCTAATGTGGCTCCGAATGGAAAAAATAGACCTGGGTACACGAATGTGTCATCAAGTCAAGCCCGCCCTCTCAAGCTCAGCTCACCCCGATACTGAACGTCGTCTGTGCTGTAATAGGGCCACGGAAAGGCCCTACAATGATAAAATACAAGACGAAGGTTCGGGTGGATGATGGTTATAATTCTGGGCAAGTGCTGTCTTCAACGCAAAAACACCGGACCTCAAATCTGCTCAACTGTACCGGCCCCTCCTTCCGCATTACCGCTACATTAGTTATGTTCTGCTTTTGCTCCCTTATCCTTTGCAAATTTTCTCATAAATGGGCCGAGAATGATGACGCAGATACGACTACTTGCTACGGTGATTCAAAAGCTTCATCGGGAAAGTTACAATAATGGCACGGACACAAATCACACATGTTGAGATCTCCACGATGACATTGCTGAAGTATTCGCTGCCGACATGCGCACAGCATGCTCCCAGTGCTCAAACTCCACAGTTTTACTTCCACTAGAAGATGCAACAAGCCTGAAAAAACCAAATAAACCTAGGAAACGTCAGCCCAAAATAAGATGAACACCTTGACATGATGAGCATTTCATTCAGATACGCAGCTTTATCTATCTTCTTATCAAGCGTGGAGCATAGCGTGACGAAATTATCTTGTATTTTCTAGAACATAAAACGTCAAATAAAAGAAATGCAATCTTACACAGCCTGAAATTACCTTGGACACTTCGTCTGAAAGCGATATCGTACTCACACTGCTACGGCTTTGTTGGATAAAATGCCGTTTCTGCACAATATTTTTGGGATCAAGCTTTGCCTCAGCTGAGTTTGATTGGAACGGAATTCGAAAGGGAGTCTGAAAACGAATCTGCCATGCCAAAATTTCGCAAAATTATTCCAAAGTGTGCCAAAGGATGGCGACAAATTGAAAAATAACGCAATGATTGAGGTCAAATTAATCCGCCTTTCTATAAAGTCTCCACAAACATTCAAGCATTTCCATACTCACAGGAAAATAGAATGAACTCGGAAAAAGGCGAAAGTAAAGTTGCACAAAAAAATCTTAAATTCTCTGCAAAGCTATACCGCATATTTCGGCCACGTTAATGTAGATCAAAAAATTTTAGCAATAAAAGATGTTATTTTGTTTGTTGTACGATAAGAACGTACTTTAAAGAATCTCGATTCTTTCTCCGACAATATCAAGACGTTGTAATCGACATCCATAGCTATCTTGTAGAATCCGTAGTCGTATTGCATTCTGTGGTCAACAATGAGATCTTCTAACACTTTTAAGTTTTCTTCAACTGAAAATAGTGCATATTAGGGAAATGATGAATATATTGGAGAAACTGGATAGCTGCCTAATACCTACCGAATCCACTGACGGGGAAAGAGCCTTTGGGAAGCTGAGTTTCGTCAATGATGAGCACTGTACCATTACTCAGCTGCAGCTCTCCCTGTAGAAGCTCATCCGCATCGTAGTTTTTTACAGGGGCGAAGCGTTTCTTGCATAGCAAGTCAGACGACAAGGTAAGGACTTTAACCTGGATAAAAAGTTAGTAAAACTGCTAGGCGGCAAAAAAACTGTACGGGTTTACCTTTGGCATTAAACGCTGAACCATCTCAATAATCGATTTTGACGATTGAGCGTCTTTCACTCCAGCAACATTGAGCGGAAAAAAACACAGTGGCGTGCCTCCAGGACGGGAGTACCTTCAAAAAATAACGTGTATACCAAGCATGCTTCATGTACAATATTCAAAAAACCTACGTTGTAGACACCAGAAAGTTGACAAAGGTATCGGCAGCAGCCGAGCTACCAAGGATTGTGGAGATTTCCTTGGTGAGTTCGGAGCGGAGTGAGGTGGGATCAGAGACTAAAAATTAGCTATCCTTAAGCTCTCTTAAAGTATCAAAATAAGTACTCATCAAGTGAGACATACTGGTTAAGGCATCTAGGGTTGGCCGTTGGGTGTGAGAAACTTCCTCAACACGAAGGACATGAACATTGTAGTGCTTAGAAGCTGTTACCTCTTCTTGACTAAACAGGGAGTATGCGTCGATGTTTGCAGAAGAAAAAAGGAAATTATCAAATTACCTCTCAGTTTGTTCATGAACAGGAGTTGACAGATAGCCGTATATATCTACAACGGTGTTGGGTTTGAGCTCAGGTGTGCTGCCATCAAAGATCTAAATTTTGAGGAATTACTGTATTCAGAGTATGACTGTTAGAGTCCAAAAGAAGCTGAATAAACAATTTGAATACAAAAGTGCTCACCTTTGCTATGAACTCGGAAACTTTTGTAGGAGTTGGTATTGAAGAGTTGGTGTCCATGGCATCTAAATCAATACTTCAGAAAGGGCATGGATAGCGTGGCTCCAACAAAAGTACAATGAAAATCCTGTTTCGTATTCTATTTTTTATGAAGAAAATCCACATGATTTGAGAAACAGCCAAGATACGATCATCAATTCCCTAAAATCAAGTGACAAGAGACCAAAAAATATCAGGGATGTAATCAACGTCAAAGCAGCTGACTTCTGCATTCGGTCAAGAATAAGATTCGAGAAAAGCAGTACACTAGGAATCATATATAGATGCTGCAAAAAATCCTATCGGCTATTGTGAGCTGCCTTGCACTCAGTTACCCCTCTCAATTCTTTCAGGTAGCTAAAAGCAGAAGCTCGTAGTGCATTAATTCAAGCAGATGAGATTTGGATACAACTTATCCACTAAAAAAACTGTTTTACGATACTCACAATTTTGCCAAAAACAGGAAAAACCTGGCTCAAAATATCAGTGCATTTCATGCAGCTATGTGAATTTAGCAGAATATAGGAGACATTAGTAATTATAATTGTTCTCAATACTTGGAAAGAAAAGTAAAAAAAGAGAAAAAGAAGAAAAGAAAAGGGCAACAGAAGTTAAGCTTACCTTCTTCCCTACATAGAGCTGTGGTGTGACTTTCACTGAACTCATTAATCCACCAATCACTAGCTCCCGGTACCATAACCATTTTGTACACATTTCGGCAGCCATGCGTCCCATGATCGATGATCTCCTACAACAAAGAAAATAACCACCACATGAATTTTCATCAAATGTAATTTCACCTTGATGTCCTCTCCAAAGTAATCCCTGAGACAACCGGTAGTTTCTTTCTTTTCGTTTCCATCCGAAATTGTGCAGGAAAGAGGAAAGTATTCTGTAGCGGATAGGCATAAGAGTAATTTCCAAAAATCTATTCGTAGAAAAATCTTTACCTGGCGCTAAAGTGTTTTGGACCATGCATCGCGCGGAGACCAGGTAACCAGGTAAAACTTCCGAAGAATGCATACATACGAAGAGTTTCTAGAAGAAAGTTTCGAAGATGTACGAAAGCAAGATAGTAATTTATAACTATAACTATATTAACTCAAATAACGAACCTTATCTTCGTAGATTTTGTTTATGTCTGCAAAAAAATTTTCCGGTGATTCGATGTAGTCTTCTTTGCTTTCTAAATAATAAAGTAAATGAAAGAAACGAAAAGAATAAAAAATGATCACCAGCTAGTTACGGCTAAACATCAAAAGGTAGCATAAAAAAGAAGAAGACAAGAGACAAACTTCACACAAACTAACTTTCCCATAATGCATCCACAACTTTCGTAAATTCCTTCGATGCTAGCTCGGGAGCAGGTGCCATTTTCTGATCTGAACAGTCATGATCAACAGATAAACACAAAAGAGAAAAAGTAGAGTAAAACAGCAAATGAATGGTGGGCGAATAATTGAACATCACGTTTTCGCGCGTTTCAACATGTGAAGGTTTTGTCATTGGAGCACATCATGTTTGGGGGAAATGAAGGGATTGGGGGGGGGGGGGGTCGGAGTTGGATAACAGTTTGTTGCTCTATAGTAATGGGTAATGTTGTTCACACTGTGAGAACCATATAAGACTTTTGTTAGCTTCAATATCAGCCTTTTAAACGGTGTCCAGGCAAGGAAAGTAAGTTTTTGCTGTACAATGATTATTCAGTCATAAATAAAAAATCTCCAAAAGAAATGTAGTAATTCTTGTAAAAGCGTCTATTTGTCAGGCATATTCCTAGTCCTTACAGATTCATCTAGGAGCAAAAATTGTTTGAGAATATGAAGGGTAATCCTGACATGCAATCTCGTTGATCCAAGTCGATATAGTGCCGTTGCGGTGCCAACAGCTCTTACGCGTGCAAAATGGCCGTGGTGCGTAAATGCTGAAAATGTGTCATTTCTTTTATGAGCACAAGTAATGTAGGCACCTCGGGAATACTATATTCAGCTTTGGAAACACTACTTTCAGTCGTGCTTCGAAATTTTTCCCAGAGAGAGGAAGGGGGGGGGGGGGAGAGGGGACCGGCAAAAACTTTTCTTGAACCAAAGCGCTTTAGTACTGGTCGGTGCTGACAACACTTATACGTAGAAAAGGTAATAGGGGGGAAGGCATGTTTTTTTCACGTGCAGAAGTCGTTGACAGTGGAAGGGCACTTTTTAACCGCCACAAATTTATGCCATGCTTTCTAAAATTTTCGATGGCTTATAACCCCGTTTCGAGAAAAACGGGCATGGCGCAACGCACCGAAGAAAATTTTTGACAGTGTTAACTTGAATTTTGAATTCTTAGAATTATTTTGAGTGTTCAGAAGTAAAGTGAAGTTTGTACACCTATAAGTCATGTAGAATACTTTAAATAAAAACCTTTCTCCTCCTTATCCCCACCCCTCCCCCCTCAGCCCGTCCATATTTCCAATTTTTTTCTTTTAAGATGAAAGCGCAATGGGTTACTATCAATAGCCGAAAATTGTTTTATTTGTTTTTCTAATTTTAACCTATTCTTCATAGCTATTTTTCAATTTTTGTTTGTATCTCTATACTAATCCTTCTACTCTTCCATTTCTATCTCTGCTCGCCATTAACGCCAGTTACATACATTGTGTATAGAGAAAAAAATTTTTCGGACCGACGCCAATATTAGCCGTTTGCAAATTAAATTAACAAATTCCCGCTGTGCGAAGTGTCGCCAATTATTTTCGGCGATGGAAATCGATTATTATTTAATTTAGGCTATTACTAAGTTGTATGCACATGCAGTACTTTTCCCTTAATTCTAAAAATAATCCATCTTCTCCTAAGTCCACACTCATCGACGAATGAGTGGATATCTAGGTGCACCAATGTTTATCCGGCGTTTTATTTGTATTGTCGAATCGATCGTAAAGCCACCCGAACCGACCCCCGACACCCCCCTAACAGCCCCACTCTGAAGTACATATAGATCCTGTGCGACAAGCTCAAGTACACTAAAACGACCATTCAATTGCTCCCTACCGGGCTCTGTGGGTCATTGAGCAGGCGGGTTCGGGGCCCCGGTTCTACTTGATCGTTTTTTCCGCGCTGTTGTTCCGGTTTCGTACAGTCCCTAGCAATTCCGTTGTCAGTGCAACTCTGAGCAGTCAGGAAGTCCTGTCTGAGAATTGAGTCAATTTTTCTAGGCTACCATGGATCTGCTTTTGCTGGTCTTGTCGTTAATTAGCGCAAAATCCTCTTTTGTAGAATCCAGAAGTGAGTTCCTGCATTTACCTTTATCTCTTTTCAAATTTTTACCATTTATGCAGTGAATTTACCTTGCTTATACAAATATCCTATAATGTTCTTGAATTTGTTTACATTTTTATAGTTTTTTCTTATCTTATTTGTTCATACTTTAATACCCAAAAGGATCTTCACAAGTGATTGAAATGATTTTGTGCTGTTAAAACCACATTTCTTCATACTAATTTATTCTCACACCAAGATTCCCACATAACTTTTTCAATTTGCTTCCTTTCTCATCTCCCATAGCCTCTTTATGTTCTATATTTTGTAATCTTGGCTAAAGCTTTTTCAACAAGGCCAACTTTGTGAGATTCCTAAAGTCGAAAGTTTTTTGTCTCAAATCATTAATTTTCAGTTTTTGATTGATTTCTGAAATTTGCTATGTAAAACACTATATTCACTTTGAATCCTTTCCTCTGCTTGCTGCTCGATTTTCTCTAGGAAAGGTAGTTTAGATAAGTATGTCCATCTTTACTGTGTCGCTGAAGTAATTTGCACTCTTTTGCATTCGAAATACGATACCATAGCAAACAGAAAATTGATATCCTCTGTCATCGTTTTGATGTTTATCTAAAAAATGAATGTCTTGGAGCAAAATGTTATAATAAATCTTCATTTTTAACAAAAAAGACTGACTTGCTAAGTAACAGCTAATTACTCAGTTAGCAAAAGAGCAAACATCTGTAAGAGAAGATACACCAAGCTTACGCAAACATACATTCAGGATCATTATAAAAAGTGGTCATGAAAAACTAGTGTAGTGAGAGAGTTTTGTTTCTGTGGAATGTGAGGGATGGCGCATTCCATCTAAATGTGCAAAAAACTGTTATCACAACTTCATTTGTTGTCTTGCTCTTCAAATCGACAACCGGAAAAAATTTCTTTTTCTCAGCTATCACAATAATGAATTTTTAACAATTTGAATGCTATATCTGATATGCCCAATTTCTGCTATCCTCACTGCTTATAAATTTCATAAAAACATGTTGTGTTTGCATATCGCTTGAAATGTAAGTCTTGCATCGAAAAATTTGAGGGATTTTTGAAATGTTTTCATGATTTCTTTCTGAGTTACTATTTTATATACTTTCTGTAACACACACCAAATAGTGCCATCTATCGAGCGTATTGGGGATTAGATTAGCCCAATGAAAAATGGAAAATAAGTGATTGACGTATATAATTATTCGTAGAATTGTCTAATCAAATCTCAAGCAAAAAGAGCAGGTAATGAAAAACCAGTACCACCGTTGCAGCAATAATCTTAGCTGTATAAATATCCGTTAACCATTTTTTGAATGTTTCCCAATCAGCTTGTATCATTGCGCTGAGGAAATAAGAGAATTGCTGTGAATACCCTTGAGCAAGATTTATTGGTAGATATGATAGTGAATGACTTCTTTTTGAATTGGTGAAAAATGATGCTTTTGTAAAAGTTTTGGTGCAAGACTTCTAATAATATTGATTAACAAGCCTATTTCGACTTCCAAAGAGAAGTAATTTTCAAACACCAAAGTGCATTATAGGGTAATTATCCATGGTCATGTTACACATCCTAAAATTCGATTTCGAGTATAAACAGACAACGCGTAAAGTGGGGGAAAAGTTTTTCAGGAAGGAAACTATTTGCCTACCTGGATTCCAGGCCAGTTCCGAAGTGTATATTTGAAGTGTTAAAGTGTACACAACTGGCGTTCATATCCGGAATATGCACACACTATTTCCATTACTAGTATGTGTACCATTAATAGAATGATGGAAGAGGGAAGAAAGTACTGTGCTCCCCCTCCTACCTATGCAAAAACTATGACTTTTGCAATCCAATGAAGCGTTCAAGTTTTGTATCCTTTGATTCAATTGGCTTGGCGGCTGAAAGGCGGAGTTTCGTGATCTAATTAAGGCTAGTTAATGATCAGAGAGCACGCGCGCGGGAGAGACGCAGATGCGTCGCTTGCGCGAGCGGCCTTAATTAGGTAACAAAGTCCCGCCTTCCAGCCGCCAAGCCTGTCGAATCAAAGGTTAAACTCTTAATAACCGCGGCGTTAGCAAACTTTCTTACGACATCCTATGTCATGAACTGAAAGCATTCTTACGGAGTTTCTAGCGCAGTTCGAGAGATTTCGTTCGGGGAAGGTAGTTTGAAAGAATTTTTTTAAAGGAAGGGAGCATGGTATCAGCCGTGCTTTCCGGAATCTATTTTCATACCAGATTTTTTTAGGCCTTTAAACCCATGTTTTACATAAATCAGTAATAATCATTAATTGTTTTTGTCTCCATTTTCCTGCTGCATATTGATAGCTATCGACCATACAGCTTACCCTTGCCGAGGAAGTAGATTTTCGAGAAATAATTTCTGGTAAGGTGTGGACCCCTTTCACTTACAAAGAAGCATAGCATTGAACAGATGTTCTTGCAAATTTCTTCCTTTCTGTTTTGTATATCCCTGGTTTCCTTTCTTGAGCTCTATTTTTCTCTTCTAGATGCATAACCATCTTCTGTACCCGCAGGCTCGCTGGTCTTCAAAAAATCTAATTTCTGAAAGAAAGTAAGATGTCCTGATCAATCGAGGATGTATTACCAAGTTCAACAACAAATAAATAAATAAAACTTGATGTAGATAGGCAAGATGAGAGAATGTTTCTACAAAAAAAAAACTACCAAATCAAAGCAAATGAAACTTGTACAAAGCTTACTAAACCATCATATTGGTTATTTTCTTCTCTTTATTTCATTTTTCAATCTTTCAAATATGCCACTTCAACTATTTATAGGTAAATGCTACAGCTGCGCATCTACTAATATGAGATCGGTGAGAAATTCCTTTTTTATGCTAGTATTCTAGATCACGCTAGTTTACCTTTGATATATGTTCATGTAGACTGGTTACTTTTAG
The DNA here is from genome assembly GCA_958299035.1 of Cylicocyclus nassatus. Lineage (NCBI taxonomy): Eukaryota > Metazoa > Nematoda > Chromadorea > Rhabditida > Strongylidae > Cylicocyclus > Cylicocyclus nassatus. Next base: position 99,900,198 of record CATQJL010000001.1, on the reverse strand, counting down.
AACTTTATAACAAAGGAACGAGGACCACCGAATCGAAAAACAGAACCTTTAACATTTGATAACAACTGTAACGAAGATCCTTGGATAATCAAGGTATGTCCATGTTTATTTGTTTATTCATTTGTTCATTAGTTGCAACCTATTACAAACTCGAATGCGCGGTCAATAATCATTACAAATGAAAAGGCACTGAGGGCAAGACCATAAAATCATCATTATCTGAGGAAAAAAAGATTTCAAACAACAGCCACACTCAGTTCGTAAATTCAGTGTGATACTATCACACCAAGTTAGCATGATATCGAATAGCATCCAAAATTGAATACCTTTATTGACTTTAACTATCGTTATTGAGTAAGACTGCCAGGTGCTCATGCATCCATTATTCGGATAGTTTTACAAATAAAATTACATGAAAGGCATTGAATCAAGGGACAAAATTGAAGCTAGACTAAGACAAACGCTAGAGGTGGTTACTCACATTTATTTCATTTTCAGATTAATAAAAATTCAATATGAAAGGCTGAGGCTAAGACGAATGGGCTAAATCATGTTTATCTTGATTAGTTCAGACTAAGCTCCCCTGACGCCGTGTTTCACAAGACATTACTTTTACAGTGTGTAACTTACATACACTACTCTTCATTCAAACAACCTCCAAAGTGAGAATTTGAGACCAAGTTAAGTGGGCCGAACGACTAGTTTTGTTCTTCGAAAAATCTAACACTCTTTCTTTCCTCGAAAATGATTACCATAACCTCAGCTAATATTTGTCAAGTGTAACCGTCTTTTGGCTTTTCGTACATACCGTGACTGCAATTTTGCATTGGCTTTTGCATTTTGCATCAGAAAAATTATTCCCTCAAATTTCCCCTTCATATAAAGCGAGGTTATGTCATATTAATCTCTAAGAAAACTTTTTGAACCAAAGTCGGTAGTTTGTCCGGTTTGTTTCCCTCTGGACGGTATTATGCCATACAGAGCTCTATGTTTGCCATGAGATGGTGATTCATGTTTTTCTGGCACATAATCGGAGCCACATAAACAAAGCTCCAAGTTTCGTGAGTGAATCGGACCTATACCGTGCAGAAAATATTGTATGTAATAAGTTGGAAAGGAAAGAATGTCATTCACGTTTGTCATTGTCGAGAACATTTTTTACTGCTAAAATCGATATTTCTCAGAAACTAAACCATTTACAAGGCCGAATTTTTTTGCTAAAGTTTCGAAGGTTCGTAGTACCAACTATATGTGGGGAACCGAGGACCTTGACTTTCAATAAAGAGAATTGTAGCAAATGTATACAAGTGCATGAGTCTGCTTCATGTAGGAGCAAACAAGAAAATCCTAGGTTTTTTTGAACGAGGAAGCGTTTTATGATGCCGTGAATTGTTCATGGATTTCGCTTTCGAACTTTGCTTCATGATTTTTCCAATGTTTGGAGGTTATCTTGTAGACTTTGCCTTTTTCCAACGAATAATACGATCCTTATACTTTTCAGGATCCTGTTGCTTTACCATGTAATCGTTCTTTTACAGCCTAATCTGTCATAAGCAAAGGACTAAACACCAATTCATATTTCTGTAGAATAATACCGTAATTTTCGGAATTTTGCGCCTGTATACCCTTTGTCTCACTGAAGTTGGCGGCTGGAGGGTGGGGCTTCAATCGATTAAACCACCAAAGCGTGGGAGAGCAGGCTCTGCATCTCCCTCGCGTACGTGCTCTCTAATCGACCAAAATCCCGCCCTTCAGCCGCCAACTCAAGTGAAACAGAGGTACTAAAGCGAGTAAGAGGCACTTGCTCTTCCTCGAAGCTTTGACTGACAACTAGCTTGCGACCGGCAACCTAAATGGGTGATCCTTTCATTTTTTTTCTATAGGTAGTTTCGCTCGTTTTTAGAAATTCGCGGACAAGATCATTAGAATTCATGTTTACAAACGTTCCGGGCTATATCCAAAAAATGAAAGCATAACCCGCTTTTGGAAGTTTCAAATCCCTAAAATTTATTGTAATTTGGTGAGTTTGTGTCTGACGTAGGCTTACTAATCCAGTGGTTTTGATAAGGACATTTTTCTCTATATATACCTACGCGCTAATTCTGCTTAGGAGAAGCTGGCACTGGCCATTATAATAGAAGGTGTAAGTTGTGTTTAAAACGAGTTTGATTGGGTGGCCGCATATGAACTCTGAACAAAAAATGAATCTATTTAATTGAGACCAGGGCTCGGCACGAGCTGGCACCAGGGAATTTTCAAAACGAAGTCCCCCTTGAAATTTGCTAATTTTTACGAAGTCCCCCCCCCCTGTGATCCCAGACCAAAATCCCTGAAAATCCTCCAAAAAACGAAACGTCGACTAAAAAAAACATCGCAATTTGTCGACAAAAGCGATATGCCCTTTGCTTTTTGACTCAAACGATATCCAGCTTGTCCCGTGCCAGCTGGTGCCAGCCCCTGATTGAGACCGTTGAATGCGTGAATGGTGCTTTATTATACAGTAAGATAAGATAGTGATAATTTTAGCAACGATCTACGGTAGTTTGCGATACAAAATGCTTCAAATGGCAACAACTACTCAATAATTCAGGTACTTTATATGATTCATGCTTATGACGGTCCACATCACTGTCTTGTTCTCCCACAACAACTTAGTTCAGGATCATATTCATCGATGACTTTTCGAGGATGCTATGATAGAATGTTCGATATGATGAATCCATCAACGTTGGCGATTCCCGATCACAACTTTTGCACGGCTGGAGAGGTATAGTCGTTGCAAATGGAGTAGAAATATTTTATTTGACAGTGAAACATATAACAGCAAAAATTAAAATGATGGAAACCCCCATATATGTTTTTTGATTGTAAAAATTCTGAATAGTAAATAGTAATACTAAATAGTAATGATCGCTTTTTCAGGCCCAGCTCTCTTGCCTCTCTGATGCTTCTGTCATCGAACATTCATGTTGGTGTGATGGAGACTACTGTAACTCAGTTTCAACACCATCATATGCATTATCAGCAATAATAGGACTTTTATTGATAAAGGTTTAGCTAATTACGTCTACAGATGGACAAATCATCACAGAATTCTTAAAAACAGATCGGCTAGCAGAAAGTTGAGGCTGGGTTGTAACGTTTTGTGCCCGCTAGGAAGCCAAACCTGGCCCACAAAATTCCAATCAAACTTTCAGTGATCCAAAAGCAGACTAGAAATCGGTGAGCTCAGACTCTCTTAGAGGGCTACAACGGCTTTGGCTTGCATCCTTGAAGAGACGTTTGACTGAAGATTTTCCGTTTACCTGAGGTAATCCGTCTCGTCAATCTCGTAGCTTGAAGAGCACAAGATTGTCGAAGGATTTCCAAAGCGTCAAATTTTTGAGCGTTATAGAGGCTCTAGAGTCGTTGTGAGACTCTTTGATCCTTTGAGACCGTTCGATGCTAAAGCTCATGAGACCTGAAGCGAGACGAGTAAAGCCAAGTGATCATCATTCTGCTTGTTGTCACTACTCTGTTGGAGAAATTCTAAGGCGCAAACTGTATATGAAGAATTGTTGACAAAAACATTTTCTTCTACTTTATCCAACGATTAAAAATTTCTCAATTGTAAACTAGAGATGCAAGAAAACCATTAGGGCAGAATATCCCAAAGGATTGCTTGATAAAGCAGAGACTTTAGAATGAAGAGTCCAAAAAGCATTCAAAAGTACCGTGTCCAATAACATCTATTTGCAGTCTTGTAAATATGGGCTTAGTTTGCGCCGTGTGACGGCCAGAGACGTACAGCAGAAACAAGAGACGAAGCAAATCAGAACAAAAGCCTTTATGTTATTAGATTTCAAATAAATTCAATAGACACTTTATTCAAAAGTGAGACCATAAAGTCGTAAAATAATAAATGAAACGATGAAAAGCTTCCTAGGTATTGCGGAAATTTCGATGCTTTTTTGCTTGCAAGCCAACATTTGCTGCTTCTGTGGCTTGCAATGCAAACTTTCCTGTGTTTTTGTATTTCTCAAAACAATTAATTCTTGAGATAGGAATTTCTTTTAAGCTGCTGTTTAGTATGTACTTAAATATGCTTGTGGGAACGTACTCGCAAATCTTGCAAAGATAACGATTTTACTTCATAAAACAATGTTTCATATATGAATAAATATCATCTTGTCACAACTCTTTCTATTCAAGGTCATTCGCAGCTTTCTTCAGAACTTGATCCGGGTAAAGTTTTGTTTTCATTTGACTAACGGCTAGAACTGAGTCCGTTTTTGCTTTTTGATACAGGCGCGCGCATATTCTAATATTAAAATGGACTGCCGCGTAAGCTACAGACTGACTCCTTTTTGATGACAAAACAGAAAAATCTGACGAATTATCGACAATGGTGAGATTCGAAGGTTGTGGGTTCATAGTGAAAATATTAGGTTGTAATAACATAAGTCTTGAGACACTTGCATTTCTTAGTAAGTCATAGAATTCACATTTTCGATAGCTGCCCAGGATACCCTTCGATAGAGCAAAGCAAGCTCTACAAAACGGTATGCAAAAGTTCGCACCAACATCGACCCACTATAAGTTTGCATTGAAAATTTGAGTCGTCTGAAGACTTGACAAATCGCGAAAAAATTAATATCTTTGTTCAATAAAATCCTACGAATCTCCAACTTGCTCATAAAACCTACACATCCTTTGTAAAATTCTAAGCCTTCACCAAGATTGGTATAACGTTTATTAGGCTAACGTTTCGGCCAACTCGCCTTCGTCAGAGCCTGTAATAAGTGAGTAACATATGAGATCTACTCACCCAAACGCCTTGTCATCTTGTAGGAAAAAAACAAAAAGTTGTACGAAACGACACTTAGGTCGAACTGCTCACCTTAAACTTAAGGTCGAGACCACCCACCACCGAGTGACATACAATGACTGACTTAGTTAGGGTTCCTGACTTGGAGGTAGTAGGTCAAACTCGCATAAGTCAAGGAACGGCGCGAGCTCATTAGTTATGGCAATGCACTCGTCTTTTCTGTTCATCTGCGGATTTCTATTCGAAATCCAGCAGGCCTCTAATGTTTTGCGTGCCGCAACCTCTGTTTCTCTAGACAGAATTTACACTGAGACGTCGAATTCTGTGTTGTGGTGCTGCAGCTTACGATACGTGCCTAGGGGTGTTGAGAGCCTTGATTTGCGCAACCCGCCCAAGTCCGCAGGCACAGTGATCTTCCCGTTTCTCCTATGTACTCAGCCGCGCATAACTTGCATGTAACCAGGTATATCACGCCAGAGCACATATAAATCCCAGGCCTGTTGGTGGTGCAGATGATGCAGAAACCCTCCTTGTTTCACAGGTTCTGTCGTACGCTCTGTTGCGAACCAAACGTTGCCTCAGTTGAAAGGAGGAACTTCGACTACTCGTAGCCAGTCCTACAAGCCTGATTTTCGCACGCACGCTCTGATTTCGCTACTAAACCCATTCGATATGAACGGAATGCAGAATGATACCTTATCCTTCTCTTCAGGGGAATTACCAAGCAACCTGCCTGCAGCGTACTCTTGCGCTCTTACATGGAGAGTACCCATTTGCCTGCGCTATTTGAATAGTCTTTTGAACCGCCGCAGCTTTGAGATGGTCATCCGATGACACTGCTTTGGCCGTTCGCAACATGATTCTAATAACGCTTTGCTTTGTGCGTACTGGATGCGCAGAGAGTGATGTATGAGTATGTTCTTACTGCGTGGTTTTCTGTACCAGCTAGTCTTACACTCCCCTTTGCTCAGATGTAATTGAACATTTAAGAATGGAAGCCAGCCGTCTTTTGGCTTTTCCCTGATGAACCTTATGTCAGCTGATTGACTGTTGAGTAGGTCGAAACAGGTATCCATTTCTGCCTGAGTCGAACACACGATGAGGCAGTCATTGATATAACGACAATAGAGAGTAGATGTGCGGCATATAACTGGATGTTCTACTTTCGACATGAAGGTAACAGCCAACAGCGGTGCTAAGCTTGCCCCATGGCAAGCCCCCTGATCTGCCGAGTACTGCCCGGACCAACGAAATATTGCGCTGTTGAGACAGCCTTTGATTAGCGTCATAATCTGCTGGACTGTGAAACCGTACAAGCTTATACTTGCGGCATTTTTGCTCAACAGCTCAATTACTGCTTGTAGCGCGGCAGAGTTCGACACATTAGTGTAAAGAGAAGTAACATCAAAGGATTCAACGACTTCGACTGAAGGGAAATGCTTGCTTCGTAGATGGTCCAGTAGAGCATTTGTACTAGTCAAGTGCGCTGGGACATACTGCAATAACTGTGTGAGAATAAGATTAAAGGCAGTGTCCAAGCAAAAAGTAGATTTTGAGATTCTGTGCTTATCCGGGCCTATTCGCCATGCTGAATCCGATAAACCATAATGAAGAGCGCGAAAACGCCAAGAAAAAGCCCTAACGCAAGAGGGAAATCGCAGGTGGGCGGGGCCGTTCACACCGTGATTTCACTCTCCCAAGCTTTAGGAGCGATCTTCTCGGTTCCGATTTTATGTCATGTGTTTCTGTTTCCCAGTTGGCTGGTGGTGATGTTAGGGCGGTTAACGGAAGCAAGAAAATCGCTCCTGAAGCTGGGAGAGTGACGCCACTCTGTGAACAGCCCCACCCACCTGCAATTCCCCTCCTCCGTTAGAGCCTTTTTTCGCCGTTTTCGCGCTCTCCAGTGTTGATTTTCGGATTCAGCACAGCGAATAGGCCCAGGTAAGCACAAAATCTCGAAATGGACTTTTTGCTTGGACACTGCCTTTAAGTAGCCAAGCGATCCTGTCCATAGGACCTCTGACGTTGCTTATGATGGGTCGAACTTAGAAGTTCGATGGGTCTCTAGAAGATAGCAACTCAGGGGGTATCTTATGTATTTTATGAGGACCTAGAGGACAGGACACAATGGTAGATCAGACTTTGAGCGTGACACTATGTGCTTAACAAGCCGGCAGCCCGCGCTGTTTCTACCCATAGTCTGTTCAGCTTTCGATATTGTCTCGTGTATTCTTTTTCCGACGATTCGCAATATGTCGTTGTGTCCTCAAGACGTTGTTTTGTAATCGCCATCTCCATCTCTTTGGATAGTACCACAAATTCGCCGCCCTTATCGCAAACTGCTATTTTGATGATATTTGAGGTAGCTAAATCACGAAGTTCTTTGAGACCCCTTTTTTGCGCGGCTGATAAATTGGGCGCCGGCGCCTATGCACGTATCGTTTGAGGTAAAAACCGATGTTGCGAAAACCCGGCAAGGAGTGTCTACTGAGGGTACTGGCTCTTGCGGCTTAAAGAACATGGACGGGAATGGCACACTAGGCAAGGTGGTAGTTATCGACTGATGATTGACTTGCTGCGTTTCCAATCTAGCCCGGTATCGAGGCGATCTTGTACGATTGGAGATTACCCACAATTTTGCGTGCGACCGCGGGGCATACTATATCAGACACTCATATGTAACGTTCCTGGATTTTTTTCCCATTCAGAAATCGAGAAAACGAAAACTTGAATGTTCATACAAAGACGGTGCTATGCTGTTTTCATTTAGTAGCTGTATACTACAAGCTCTTAGAAGCATAACCGTAAATTTTCAGCCTTTTACGATCCCTAGGTTTTGAGAAACATTGATTCTAGCATGGAACACCCGAGTGAGGAGAGCTAAACCCGGTAATTTTCAAACCAGGGCCCTATGAAAAACTAAAATTCTACAGTTATGTTCCATGCGTGCCCTCGATACATAGACCCATGTACTCTAGTAACCTTCACTTTGGGGGCCATGAGGGACACAATCATCACCTGGAAATAAAACAAAACCAGAATTCAGGACAGAATTTCTCAGCTAACCTCTTATTTGACAAAAAATGACTTTTAGAAGCTTGGTAAAGTCGTGGGAGTTAAATAAGAAGGAGAAACTGCGCTCAAATCTTGCGCGAAGAGTCGCGCACGAAAATGCTGGCCTATCTCGTTAATAAGTGATTTTTAACGGTTGTGACATTGTCAGCTCTCCTCGTCGTGTCATGACGTTCAAAACGATATACAATGTTGCAGGGTTTCGTTGGGGTCCCGCGTAGATCTATGACCAAAATGCCCTCGGTTCTCTCTGTCTCCGTTGCTCGTCTGCGTCTCAACGCCCTGCGCCGACCTCGCTACCCCAAACGCCGGCGCAGGGCATTTGGCTCTGGTACCCTTTCTTTGTTGTTTCGAACCCAATTTTAGCAAGCTATATACCATTTTGAAGCTCTTGATCTCTACTTTCACGCTGACAACGTCCCAAAACCATATTTTTTGATTTGGTCCGGCAAAAACCGGAAATCCGGCAAAAACCTTGTTCTCGAAAATATCTTGTTTTTCCCCTAGTTTAACTTTCTCCACGCGGTTTTTCGTACATTCTATAGATCTTGCTTCTGTTCATAGTGCAGACAACCACCCAGCCCTTATCTCTTCGACTATGGCGGAACTTTTTGTGAAAAATCGTAAAAAAGTGCTTTCACCTTTATCTTGAAAGAACAGAACCAATACAGAAGTTGCCTTCACCTTTATTCTCTTTCAATGTTTTCAAAGCAAATTTTTTCCAGCTTGGGCGGTTGTTGCTTAGAATAATAAGTGCAACATTCCAGACAACGTCCCAGGAAACAGGAATGTGAATGCGGGGGTGAAAATTCAAACAACGCATCAAAAACTAGATTTGACCTGGACGTGCATTTCGACTTAAAAAAAAGAAATTTTGCGTTTTTATAATTAGTTTCTTTCTTGTTTAACTTCTTCTTGATAACCTACTTCCGAAACGCAGTTTTTTTGAAAACAATCGCAAGGAAGGACTTAGCTCTTCTCGTTTTTCCCGTGGTGCGAATTTCTGGTTCTGAAGCGAAAATCTGTACCTTGAAAAGCCGCCAAATGAAAGATTTCAAACTCATCGCAGAGTTTTTATCCCGTTTTCAGCAGTTTCTTTTGCTTTTGATGTTATAAACAACCTTCACTTTCAATGAGAGGCAAATGTTCAAACACCTTCACTTTTGACGCCCTGTCTCTAGACTATCGAATGTATGCTCTTAGGGCCTTGTGGAACACAATTACATGGGCGAAAAACATAGCTGTGTTTTTTTTTATGAACATGAAATTTTCGTTTTCTTGATATCTAAACGGGCGAAAAATCCAGGAACGTTACGTCTGAGTGTCTGATGTAGTGTGCAGTTTTCATGAGCAAGCTGGAGATTCGTCGGATTTTTTTTTTGGACAAAGATATGAATTTTTCGCGATTTTTGAGCCTTCAGTACTACTCAGATTTTGGATCCGAACTTAGCGGGTATTTAGCTTAACTGAAAAGAAATGGAATTTGAAATATGAAGACAACTTGAAATCTGGCCTAAATATGAAGGGATCGCTATATGCAAGGCTGCTTTGGACAAATGTCAATGACTAAGAGGTTGGAATTTCAAAATTTCCCGAAGTTTGCATGGGGGGGGGGGGAGGGGCGGGTATTTGACCTGCCAAGCATGTCTTGTTCAGGGTGAATGACCATATCGTAAACTTACAGTGATTCAAAAAAAAGTTCCTACCTTGCAACTCAGCATCATTTTCGTGATCAGTATGTCAGATAAGCGCCCTAGCCAGTCTCAATCAAACATGTTAAAATCTATGATTTTTTTCAAACATATAGTCCCCATATCCCTCACTGTAACACACACATCATATAACACATACCTACCGTAGTAGCCTTCTACCGTAACCCTCACAATTTGGCAAAACTGTAGCTGTGCTTTTACTTACGTCATAGTCTAAATAATAACAAAATTTGAGAGCGTCATTTACAAAGAGAGAAGTTACAAAAGTAGCTGCAAAACTTGGTTAACAACGTAATATTTGAAGTTTGAAAATGGATGGTACGGCCACGGCTCATAGTATCTGATGCTTTTTCTACTTTTGTGTTAACATTACCTGCACAACACAAGAAATTATTGGTAGCAAAAAAGATGTGTGAGAGTACCTTGATTGAAAATTATTCGATTTTCCCGAAAAAGTTCTGCAGCGAAGAAGTGCTCTGGATATTGCGTGACATTTCGTGGGTTGGAACTCTGCTGATTAGCCAATCTGACTCATCAACCGCAACAAAAGCACATCATTGCTGCTGCGAAGCATAAATTGTAAATTGTCCTCGGCCGGTGTTCTCCTCTTTCCTTCTCATGTGATAAACTGAGTATTACAACTAGAATTTTCTAATACAAAATAAACTATAAATTTCTTTAAACTATTAACATCCGACAGCACTTGTAGGTCATCGATGCATGCATGCTTAATTTTACCACTTTTCATAACAGTCGTCGCAGAAGATTATGAATATTTGCTGGGAACAGATGATCCGCATTTGTACAGTGAGTCTCTTTACGATTTTTCGCCAAATCTCTGCCACTAGCTTGGCTTTCCCATAAGCATCTTTCACATCAAAAAGTTCGTGACACAGAGTTTGTAATTCAAAAGCAAGTTCTCAACTCCATCAACTATCTAATAATACTTCTCCGCATTGTCGGAATAGAGGAAGAAAATTTGATTGGTTACCACCAGATGCACTATCCACAGTGCAATTTCAAGCGTGTTCTGTGTTTCTTAATGTTTTCACTCTCGAACAATGAGAGAAGAAGTTCATATACAACTGGTAATATCGCTGCCACCTTCCACTTTACACTGCAGCTGGAATTAACATGCAGAGCAATGCTAGCATAGTGGTAGGTTTGACGATATTGGATCATGTTTCATTAGTAACGCTCATTTATTTTCACACGCTCAATCATTTCTATGGGAGTTGTACATCCAAATTCTATGGCAAAGCTAATCTTAAAAAAATAATTAAAGCTGTCACAGTCGGGCTTTTAATTGTATGTACAATACCGCTCACTTTTCTTGAAAGTTAGACGCGAATGTATGGACATGTATGGACATGTCCGTACATGTCCGTACATATCCATACATGTATGGACATGTCCATACATCAGCGTCGCGTGGCCATATCTCGCTTCAGAGTGGACGAATTCTGAATCCAAAGCCACCATTCGATTCAGCTCGGCGCGGAAAATCTTCTGATATATTGGAAATGGGGGTACGATGTCTTCGATATTTCGTTTCCAGTTTTTTCAATTTGTTCTGCGGAGGTCCTTTCGCGAATATGTGAAGCAACGCCTACCTAATATAGAAGACTCTACTGAGTACTATTCGATAATACTATTCTTGTAGATTCTGCGCTAAAAAATACGCTCAGACTTCTTCCTAAAGGAGATAGAAGCGTTGGTGAATTTTGGAAAAATCACGCGTTTTTAAATTCTACTCGCCATAACTTCCTTCGGAATAAGTATATTTTGAATCCGAAAGCAGCGCCTTGTTCAGCTCATCAAGGTGAATCTTCCAGTATACAGCGTGTCCTTGATATTTCGATTTCAGTATTCTTGAATCTTTCTGAGGACGTCTTTTCGCGAAGGTGTAAAGCAGCGAGCATTGTTCCGAGTACATTCCAGCAATGATTTTGCGCTAGCACTTTTTCTGTAGATTATGATGTGTTAGACAGTAGCCGCAGGTTTCTTTTCAAAGGAGATAGAAGGGCTGGTGAATTTTGGAGTCATGTCGTTCTGAATTTTTCTCACCATAACTCCAAGATATGAAGCTTTCTTGCTAAGCAGATGTGGTTTTCGTAATCAGCAGGTCGGATAACCCATATGAGCAAGTTCTACGATATGTTCGGGTTATTCCATTTTTTCTCGTTTTACGCTCCGGAAGCTCGCCGAAGGATTTTGGTCAAAATGTTGATGCTCTTGAATTGTAGAGAAACTTCACTTATAGAGGTTTTCGAACACGCTCTTTACGAAAATCGTGGTCTAGGATTACAGGGTCTTTTTGGAGAGATACGGTGAGGTGACTGTAACTGCATCACGAAAGTGCGTAAATTTGGCCGCACTTCTCGCGTATCTGTCAGAAACCTTGCCTGCTTGCTTTTCTCAGTCAAAGTTACTGGAGACTGTTCTATCGAACTGTGCATTACTCAGGCTCCAGTCTGTGCAATTCATTGAGTTACGAACCTAAAAAAACACGTTCTCATGAATTTTGCCCGAAATGTAAAGATCGCATATCTCGTCGAAATTCCACCGTGAGCGCTTGTACAACGCGCTGATCAAATCCTTTTACATTTTTATTTATCTATTTATTTATTCTATACGCTCTTGGCGTTCCATACAATAAAATAGAAAGCAGTCATTTATACTCTAACCGCAACGATAGTGCATCATTAGTTTGAGTCTAATCTTGATGAAAATATGATGAAAGCTTGTATTTGACTGCTCTATGATTATAATTATCGGAATTAAATGATGAGATTCATGGAGATGTACCCATGCCCCCTTTTGTCAGCAAAATATTTTGATTTTAACAAGCAAACAAGGTTTGATGGTAGGTATATTATCTGACCCCACCAAACCAGTAAACCAGTGTGAGCCAGTGACTCCAAGTGAATTTCAATAAGGGTTGTAATGATGGACAACTCATACGTAAGCGTGATCAAGTTAAGTTATTGTAATCTATGGAGATGGCAATCATGCCAACTCATTTGCCAGCAGAAGATGCTCCTGCAATAATGAAGCAAAGCGGGGCTCAGTTGGTGCAGTAATGCCAATCAACCTTGCCCAAATGATTCCGGGGAGAGTCCAATGACTCCGAAATAATATCAAATAGTTTCACTTTTTGTAGTTCATTTAAAAGCAAGTCAACAAGCTGTAATGATTAGGAAGAGAAGTAAATTGATTAGACTTGAACTAACGCAATAGCAAGATATGGGTTAGTAAGACATTTGAAAGAAAATAATATTTAAAAAACACAAATTGACGGTTGTATTTGGTATGCATTTTGTGGTCGGATAATGTAATCGCGCATGGCCAGCTATGGCAATACAGATGACGAATTGGTGCTATTCGTTACTCATTCTCAGATGTGTTGATTCTGCGTTTTAAAACATTCGTGCTCTGAGATTGTAAAGTATCTGGAATCTTTTAATTAATCTTATTGTGTTAGATTTGGTGCTTTGAGCTCTAGCCACGAAATAGCGTTGATATTCAATTGAGCAACTGAAGCAGACGCAAGCACCATCAGTACAGTGGGAGTCGTTTAACGAAGCGAACATAATATCTGCAACGAGCGTCATACAAGCGCTCACGGAGGAATTTCGACGAGATATGCGATCTTTACATTTTGGGCAAAATTCGTGAGAAAGTGTTTTCGTGGGCTCGTAACTCGGCGAATTTCACAGACTGGAGCCTGAGTAATGCACTATTCGATAAAACATTTTCAGTAACTTTGACTGAGAAAAGCAAGCAGGCAAGGTTTCTGATAGATACGCGAGAAGTGCGGCCAAATTTACGCACTTTCGTGATGCAGTTACAGTCACCTCACCGTATCTCTCCAAAAAGACCCTGTAATCCTCAAAGACCACGATTTTCGTAAAGAGCGTGTTCGAAAACCTCTATAAGCGAAGTTTTCCTACAATTCAAGAGCATCAACATTTTGACCAAAATCTTTCGGCGAGCTTCCGGAGCGTAAAACGAGAAAAAATGGAATAACCCGAACATATCGTAGAACTTGCTCATATGGGTTATCCGACCTGCTGATTACGAAAATCACATCTGCTTAGCAAGAAAGCTTCATATCCTGGAGTTATGGTGAGAAAAATTCAGAACGACATGACTCCAAAATTCACCAGCCCTTCTATCTCCTTCGAAAAGAAACCTGCGGCTACTGTCTAACACATCATAATCTACAGAAAAAGTGCTAGCGAAAGATCATTGCTGGAATGTACTCGGAACAATGCTCGCTGCTTTACACCTTCGCGAAAAGACGTCCTCAGAAAGATTCAAGAATACTGAAATCGAAATATCAAGGACACGCTGTATACTGGAAGATTCACCTTGATGAGCTGAACAAGGCGCTGCTTTCGGATTCAAAATATACTTATTCCGAAGGAAGTTATGGCGAGTAGAATTTAAAAACGCGTGATTTTTCCAAAATTCACCAACGCTTCTATCTCCTTTAGGAAGAAGTCTGAGCGTATTTTTTAGCGCAGAATCTACAAGAACAGTGTTATCGAAAAGTACTCAGTAGAGTCTTCTATATTAGGTAGGCGTTGCTTCACATATTCGCGAAAGGACCTCCGCAGAACAAATTGAAAAAACTGGAAGCGGAATATCGAAGACATCGTACCCCCACTTCCAATAAATCAGAAGATTTTCCGCGCCGAGCTTAATCGAATGGTGGCTTTGGATTCAGAATTCGTCCACTCTGAAGCGAGATATGGCCACGCGACGCTGATGTATGGACATGTCCATACATGTATGGACATGTACGGACATGTCCATACATGTATGGACATGTCCATACATGTATGGACATGTACGGACATGTCCATACATGTATGGACATGTCCATACATGTATGTTCATGTCCGTGCATGTCCATACATTCGCGTCTATTTTTCAAAAAATGTGAGCGGTATTGTACTATAGAATGACTAACTTCAAAAATAATCAGTACTTCGTATTGTGACAAATAAGACGCTTTAATCGCTAGAGTTCGTCGAACTTCATGTAGCGCAACAATCGTACATCATACTCTGCTGTCTTCATCTTCTCTTAAGTATGAAGTGATTTAGAATTGCACACATGCATGCAAACCTCCAGAAGCTCCAGTGCATGGCACACAAATCTTCGATAGACAGACACAACAAGTGCTGCCCTCTTTTACTGATTCATTAACACATTGACGACTACGCAAATTTTTGATTTTCTGCCTCTTGGGACCAATACCTTTTACGGACTAGTCAGCATTTTTAGATACGATCACGCATACTGCCATCTACATATACTTACAGTAGCTGTGGAAGGTGACGAAGAAGGTAGAGGTCATTTCTAGATTCACAGCAAAAGAAAACTTTTAAAATGACTTCGTAGCAAGATATTCGTCTTTAACGAAGTTCAAGCCTTGACACACCATGTGTGTCAAGCGGTCCCACTTGGTAGTCATTGCTTGACACACATGGTGTGTCAAGCGGTCGTCAATGTGTTAACCAGCATTCGGTCCTGCGCGGATTATGTTGTTGGGTGCCGTGTAGGGAACAGAAAGGGATACTTGACAGAAACAAATATGCTTACCTCCTCTTCCGTCAAAAACTATAAGGTCGGTGCAAAAGTTCTGAGTTTTTTGAAGTCCCGCCCAGTAAAGATAGACTAACACTTGAGGCTGTATCCGATGCAGAATTTCTTTTTCTTTCCGGCTGCTATATTCACAGTGGAAATCGTTGAGAGAGTGCTGACTCGCTGAAGATTACAACCCTTTGTTTTCACCATGTCCGACTTTAGCTAATTTAATTTTGATTTTGATTTTTTCCAACTTTTGTTGGAAACTTTTGGGACAGCTTTGATAACCAGCAGATAGTGCAAAGCTTTGGCCAACTGAAACAATACTTCTCACTCACCTATCTTTTTAAGAATTTCGCTAAATAATTCAACGTCTTGAGTTTCAAAAAATCGCATAGACTGTCTTTTCTAAACACTACAGAATGTTGAGAATACTGAGATTTTGGCACTCGATTATCGCTTTCACTAGCCTCACAAGGTAAGTGAGCAATTCTTTCTTCAAATCATGAGGATTTTAAAACTCTACCTCAGTGCGCATTTGTAAAATTTAGAAATATCGCGATTTTGCCCCGTTCGCGCTTTCGCCAAAAAAGACAACTTAAAAAAGAAGAGGAAAAGCTGCATCGAATAATATTTGTACTGTCTACCATATCTTCTTCTACGAGACTAGAATAGGCCAAATATAAAATTGCCATATAAAAAAACAACAGAAATAAAAGACAATCACATAGCTACAAAAATTGCTTCAAATGGCAAAAGGTTTGCCCTATCTGCTGGTTATCAAAGCTTTTCCCAAACTTAGATCAAATCCTAGAATTCAGTGAAGATTAGACTTGGTCGAAAGGAGGTTTGTGTCTCCAGCGAGTATCTCACAAGGGAAGGACCCTCAGTCGAAGTAAGGTTTCCACACGTGATGCATATAATTCTGTTGGGCATGGGGCACTAATACCAGGTTCGTGTTTCTTAGAAGCTCAACGATCTTCTGGGATAAGTTATGAGCTACGGTTCCCACAATGACCGATGCACTTTATGGGTCTGGGGCGCCAAGGAATGTGCAGGTGTGGACGGATGGGTGGGTGGATAGTTGCAGAGACTATGGCGCAGGTGATGAAGAGTTCGCGTTCCCTTTGGAACCAGACTTTGCTTTGCAATTGTATTTTGTAGATTCGCAGACGATTCTCGAGCAAGCAGACCCCGCTGAAAATCGCTTGCGATTTCACAAAATACAATTTGCAAAACGCAAAGTTGGCTACACAGGAAATGCAACTCTTTACCACCTGTACCGCAGTCTCCGCAGCCATCCACCCATCCATCCATCCACACCTGTACATTCATGGCGCCACAGACTTATAATGTGCAGTGGTCATCGTGAGTAACCGTTCCTCATAACTTTTCCTTGAAGATCATTGAGTAGCAAAGGAACACTGATCAGCTATCAGTGCCCCGAGACAGCAGAATGATATGCCTCAGGTGTGGAAACACTTCGACTGAAGGTCCTTTTCTTGTCAACACTCTCTCAACGACTCCCATTGTGAAAATGGCAGTCGGAGAGAGGACGAAGTGCTACATCGGTTTCAGCCTGAAACGTTTGTTTATCGTTACCGTACGGAATTTGCGGATCATTTCAAAAATTGACAAAACTTCTGCAACAAACCCGACAGATCCCTCGGCTCTGCATAGTTTGCTAGCCTACCTCCCTTCGCTGCTTTGAAGCATCCCTGACTGCGAGGGCTTCTGCAGCAGCATAGCTGCACTGCACACGATTTGGCTTTGAGTTATCGTCTATTCCCCACCGTAAAATAGGTGCCAGAATTGGCTTCAGAAGAGGGAGCAGGCCGTGAATGCCAGGCTACATGGAATGTCCGCCTTGCTAAAGTTTGTCGCCAAAAGGTAATATCTATATTGCAGATGATGCGCCTTTAGACTCAAGTTCCGAAGATGGTGAGTAAGTAATTTAACTGATAAGGAAGCCCTTGTAATTCTTCTTCATAAACATTCATTTAAGTCTCCCATAGCCTGGCTCCGTGTCCAACTAACTATTTGGATGGAGACGATGGAAAATGTTACAAGGTAGTTATAATAGTGTTTACCCATTTGGCTAATATAAGCCTTTTGCAGGTGTACACCAACCATTCCAACTACGTTGACGCTTCACATCAGTGCCAGCGTGATGGTGGTAAACTTGTTTCAGTTACGAGTGCGAAGGTAGATTTTAACTCCTTTAGTAAGCGTCAGCTTCAAAGACTTGTTGTATTATTTATTGTAGAAAAACGATATGATCGCGAAAATGGCTAGGGATGCAGGTGTTATAGTTTGGCTGGGAATGAAATGTATAAAGCCACATGTAGAATATTGTGCATGGGACGATTCTTCACGTGCTCCTTATGCTTATACCAATTTTTTCCGAGGTGAGTGAGCAAGCAAATTTAGGAAACGTGAGCATAATTAACACAAGATACTACTTGCCCAGATCTCAATCTTAGCTCGTGCTTGCCTTAGTCCAACTATCGTAAGTTGTTGTGTCGGAAAACCTTCACAATCGCTTTGCTAAGTTTTGGCAATTAAGATAGACAACTTCAAAATACGAAATCACGAGTGCAGTGTAAGAGTTGTGTAGCTCTCATTCAAACTAAGACTTTCTGCGCTAAGGCCCGTATGCACTAACATTTTTACGGCGAGGGGAGCGGCGTCCCCCGTTATGAAGGGACCGCGTGCGGACGCCGCTGCGGCTTTCTCATCATTAGGGACGCCGCTCCCCTCGCCGCAGGGATGTTAGTGCATGCGGCCCTAAACCTTAGATTGGTGGCATACACCACCTAAGTGCTGTAAAATAACCATTGAGATTTGACAGTTATTACTTTGATATTTTTGCACCACTATGCGGTTGAGCCCTACAGTACATTAAGCGGTAAAGATTTATGTTCACAATGATTGATTGACAGCATTTTGTTCGCGCAAGACAATGTTACAACCTACGAGGTGATGCCCAACTTTTGATGAAGTTTGAGAGCTGATGAAACTAAAGCTTCCTTTTGCTTCATCTTAGGAGGATTGTGCATAATGAAAGTTTTGTTATACAAGGTGTCTCAAAATAATGTGCACACTGTTTGATTTTGAATAACTCTCTTATCATGAGGTCTTTCGAGAAGCGGTAAGCGCCATTTTGTAGAGCTGGCTTCAACTTAAATTTGCAGTATAGTACGAATCACCGACCGCTCTTCGTTACTGTAGGATTACGGTAGAAACTTGAAAGAGGGTTTTGGACCATGAAAGGCCATATTTTGCCTTAGAAAGGAAACAAAACAGCCTGAAAACTTTTACGCTAGGCCAATTAGAGATACTGATTCTAACTGTAAAGTTCCCTTATTATGATGCTTCACTGAAGAGTTATGCGAGATAAGCATAGCGGCCATTTTCTCAATGTTCCTAAAAAGTGCGGTTACACCGTTTAGAAAGCTTCGCAATCTTGAGAATAGTTGAGTATTGAACTCAGCGTCCCCAAAAACCCTATTACACAAGTTTTCACATTTTTCTGAAAATTTTTGAAACGGCAGCTTTTTCCACAGTTACACCATATGTTCCAAGTTTCTTCCGTAATCCTACAGTAATGAATAGCGGTCGGTGATTCGCTCTATACTGTAAATCTAAGTTGAAGCCAGCTCTACAAAATGGCGCCTACCGCTTCTCGAAAGACCTCATAATAAGAGAGTTATTCAAAATCAAACTGTGTGCACATTATTTTGGGACACCCTGTATTAATTTCATAAAAATGTTATCGCTCCTACTAAGTCTCGATTTACCGTTAAAGCTATGTGAGGCAGAAGTAAAGGTGGTTTGCCGGCAAAGATTGAGGGAGAGTAAATATAAGAATAACCAAATGATGTACAACATATGATTAGAGCAATTCCTGAATCTGTACATGTTTTCTGAATGTTGTACTTTTTGTTAACTCATTTATCAAAAACGGCGCGTATTTTCTGAGAAAGGCCGTATAATGCTATTTTTCTATAGTGATAAAGATCGTGTACAGGAGCTTTCAATCTGAGTGCTACGATTGTCGCTCGCGAGCCGCCTCGCTTGGGTTTCTTGCCGCTTTCGCTCAGCGAATACGATGTTTTCCCATGTTTGAGGCGTGGAGGATATCGTATCCCTAGGTGTCGATGGCTGACTGTGGAATCCTTTGGACACTTTCTCGAACTCGACGATGGCACAAAGGCGGCTTTCGAGAATCCGAGCCTCGTCGATCGTGACACTCAGTTTGAAAGCCCCTCTACTGCTTACTCGTCTTCAGCCAGAAAGCAGGAAACCTTGGCAGCATTGTGGTTTTGAATACTTATCACAATTTAAAGTGCGCATTGGAAATGTTTTGAAAAGGGGATTACCCTAAAATCCCGCCAATAACTCCGGCCTTATCTGCATTTTTTGACACGAAAAATTGATAAAAAATCGCCCTCTGCGCTGCCAGAAGTCTAGCAGATGAATCCTCCCATCAGACCGCAGCAGATCTGCTAGACTTCTGGCAGCGCAGAGAGCAATTTTTTATCAATTTTTCATGTCAAAAAATGCAGATAAGGCCGGACTTATTGGCGGGATTTTAGGGTAGTATGAAAACCTATATTTGAATGTCAATTAGCGATGAACAGCAGTAGCGGACTCAGGGGGGAAGGGCAAGGGGGGCGCCCTCCCTTCTGAGAATGAGCCACGAATTTTCAAAATTTGCTGTTGGTTATAAAAATGTGCAAGTGCCTTGTTTATTTTTGTAAACAATCAAAACAGTTTTTAGAATCTTCAAAAATTTAAATAGCCTTATAAAAATTTTTCGGGTAGCGTCAGCCACGCCTCCTTTTTCCAGATTTTGGAGGTTGGGGACCAGCAAAAATTTTGAGAAACACAACTAAAATTTTTTTCGGACTGTGGGAGTGTTCAAAGACCGAGATTATTTTTTGCTCTACAACATCAAACATTGATGCTCTAAAAGAAATTTAAAGTAGTCGCCAAGCATAGATATTCATAGTAGATGGAACGTAATTATGCAAATTACATCGACAATATATACAAAAAATTATGTCTCTTCAAAAATTCTGGATTAAGGCAACCCAAACAGTATCGGTGAATGTGTCTTGATGATGATTGGTGAAATTGCCAATGGAAAGTGGGTCAGCGCCGACTGTGATTACATAAGAATTGGTTTTGTTTGTCAAGTTACTAGAAAAAGTGAGTCGAAGAGTGCGATTAATTCTATGATAACATTATACTCCACGCTACAGTATTGGAAACTTTAGAGTATTGTGGCGATTATGATGAATATAAGAAAGGTGGCACATGTTACAAAGCGTTCAATCTCCATCTATCTCAAGAAGAAGCGGAGCAGTACTGCCAGCAGGACTGTGGTCATCTCGCCTCTGTACATAATTTTGAAGTACGAACATTCATAGCTGACTATCTTCACGACTGCAGATAGTTTCTAGGAAAATCAATTACTTTATGAAATGGCCAAAAACAATATGAGCTATGCACGCATTGGCCTGAGAACTGTCAATAACGAATTATCATGGGGAGATAACTCTACGTTTGATTACAATAATTTCGGTAAGCTTATGCAACTGTGCTCAAAATTTAGTAGGTGCTGAGAACGTAGTAAAGGGTGACTTCTTTTCGAAACTTGCCCCATTCTCCAGACTTATCTCAAAAGTGTCACTTTTCCATGTAATAAATTATACCTCCATACTTTTTTTTCCATTTCAAAAAAGAACTAGCTTTCATACACAAAGTTTGCAGGTTTTATTCTCATACGTGACAAAAATGAAAGATTAAACATGCCTCGACACCAGAGGTTTTGTCTACTACCTGATCATCAAAATCTGACTTACCGCAACGGCATCGCTAAGTCAGGAACTGTAATTTTCTTCATTAGCCTCAGTTGAGCTCCTGAAACCTCCATAACATTTCCTTTTTATATTTCGATAACTATCACCTGAAACAAATCAGACAAGCCCACCAATCTTTCTATTTGTCATACTAGCGCGCACTTCTTAGCATGCGCAAAAAATCGAAAACCATTTAAGTTCTTTATCTGCCACATTCTACATGCCAAACAACTTGCATTACTAAGTGGATATTAAAAACCAATAACCAAGTTATTATATGCTTTCCAGAGAGGATATGTGCACGATATAGAGCTAATCAATAAGGAGAAAAATTAGAGCGAGATCACTCTATGTAGAAAAAAGTTTACGTGTACCAAGTATATGTATCGTACATTTTCGGATGTGTCGCAGAACTTGCTGAACTTCGTAACTGGCAGGAGCAATCTAAGAAAATTTTTGCACATAAAAATTTGATTCTGGATTGTTTGACTGAAAATAGAATCAAAAAACTTTTACACCTTAGTCTCGCCTCCGTTTCATTCTGACTCATTTAGGTGTCAACAATACAGCACTTGGCGATTGTGTAGCTATGTCACTGAAAAATGAAGTGATACGTGCTACTCAATGGATAAATGTGCCATGCGATCAAGGACTGCCATTCATATGTCAGAGAGGTAAGTAAATACTATAATCTGCCGAAAAAGGCGACCGCTTTCATGATACCTTCTAATCTTGAAACTGTGCTGAATCAAAAGATCTTTCTTAAAACCATATTTGCTAAGTTGATAACAATGGTTTCAGCATTTTTAGACAATAGCGGCAATATACACTTATTGGCGCAAAATTCGTTAGAGTTACTATCTAATCTTACAATAAGGAATTTGTAACTTGATTTACATATTAAACCAAGTTGAAGCCAGCCATACAATACTATACCTAAGCAAAAGCTGCTCAAATAAGAGGATTACTGGAGATCAAACGTTTGATACATTTTTTGACACTATATTCAAATAACGTTACCTTTTAGCTCGAGGAGCGTGTTACAATACTACCTCCACTCTTCCCTCTTCAACAATGGCACCTAATACTTGTGATGAGCCTCAGTACTTTAGCCAAAATGGCACCGTTCGTCATTTTGCTTATTTCAGGAAGGCTTCATAACGTGCAAGTGATTGCAGATCTATTCACCCGGTTTCCCTGACATGTACTATGGAGATAAATCGTGCTACTATATAATGACAGTATCTCTTGGTCAACGCGTGCGTGTCCATTTTCCATACCTCAACCTCCACCCGGATAGCTGCATCAAACTTTATAACTCTGTCATCGATTCGCTACCCTCTGATTCGTAAGTTTTGTAAGCTAAATTTATTATTTTGCTATCAAAAGAGATTTAGTGTAACATTTTTAACTCCACCGACAAAATACTACGAGTCATCCACAAATGTGATGAAGATGATCTTTGTGCCACCACCGAATGCACAACAACAGTGGTACAACGTTGATTATTCAAGCTCGTGGAAAGCGGAATTTTCTTAAAACGTGAACAATTTGCTTTGAAACGCATCCATTTCCCCTATTCTTCTGAGGTATCAAACTATTATTTATTTCTTGATAGTTTATTGATGGTACGAAGATATTTACAGTAGAGTATCCTACGTAAAATATGTATTTGCACAAGGCGGCGCTGAGTGTAATCTGGAGCTGCTTACTCTAGACTTTTCTTTGTCCTTTTTTGATCACAACTATACAGGTGGAAGTGTTCGTTTTGCAGCAAATTTTTCAATCAGTATACGAGCACAGCGAAGCTTGTGATGCTGCTCGGTTTGCAAACTCACATATATGACTATAAATGACTTGACATAATGCGTTGGTGTTGTCAATCTTCTTAGCAGAAAATGAATTATTCAAAAGTGCTGTAATTTGAGAAATAAAAACGATTATGTTCGACGTCTTTTTATGCGGATTCTTTTAGCAAACATAATCAAACACAGATAAAAACTCAAGCTCATGTCCCTTCTTCGTGACCCAGCTGAACGCTGGCGATAGCGAATTATCGATGGGCCGGTCACATCATGAAAAGAACAGACGACAGGTGGACACTAAAAACATCAAGGTGGATTCCTCGCGAAGCAATGTGTCCCGAGGAGGACCACTGACGAGACGGGCGGACGTTCATGAGGATGGACCAGTGAGCTGGGTCGATTTTCGCACCTGAACCTATGGACGCCGCCACCGGCGACGACCAAGGAGGGACAGGGATTACTGAAAACTTCTGAGCTGGGACGGCACGCACGTGAAGAAAAGCCATCTAACAATTACAAGGGACTACCAAAGTCAAAAACGGCTTTCGAAATAAGCTCCAAATAGTCTTTTTTTTTTGCGTTGCTTAGGGTTGCAGATTCAGCATAGCGGGTAAGCCCTGGCAAGAGGGATCTAAATTATAAGATTTTGCTTGAACACTGCTTCTAACGACTTTGTGTACCCTAAGGGGTGCGGCTGAGCGGATTTGAATCTAAAATCTACAGACATGAAGCTGGTCTTTAGCAGTCGCGCAGTATCACTAACATCATGGATGTTTCTCTACTCAAGTCATTTTTCAAGCCACTACTGTACTTCGTACTCACTCAGATTTTTTATGAGGAATTACCATTTTCAGCAAGCATATGCAGGCGCTAGAAACAATTTTGATTAGGGCCTGGGAATGTGGCAGATGTCAAGTTCATATTTGTTTTTGAGGAAAAAAGCAAAAGCATTGCACGCCATCTAACTCATGGCAACATTCCCGGCTTTGAAAAGTCATGATCCAAGTATACAAAACGGAAAACACAACATCTTATCTCGCATTGTCTTGAGCTACCCTTCTTGACACAGCAACATCAAGTTCCTCTCCTCCGAAAAGCTGCAAAGCTTCTTAACGTCGAAGAAAGTTTGTTTTTTACTGGCCAGATTGCCACTCGTCAATCTTATTTTGAGTATTTCATAGGTGAATACTCGTCATGCTTTGAAAGAGAATTAGCGGCTAGAATTTATCTGTTTTTACAGTAGAGCTATGCCAACAACACCGTTGTGAATACATCAGCCAACGCACACCGCACTCTCTTCAGAACATAAACATAATGTGGCGTTTACTGTCACGTTCACATTTCTTCGATTCTACAGCTCATACTTACATACGTCTCTTCAACACATTAGCTTCGTAAGCATTTGCTCACTACTAAGAGACATTTTGAGGGATTTCCAATGCGGATGTGCTTCATCTTGTCATTTTTCGTAATGGTTATCGCTCAAGGTAGGATTATTTTTAAGAACAGATAATACACTATGCATTTATACTGTGAGTGCTCTTTCTGAGTTTTTCTGATATGCTTGTCAAAGCAAATAAAAAATGGTTATTTTGAAGTTCGTCGCCATATGAAAAAGATGGTGACAATAGCGTTGCGGCCGCAATAATGCTGATACCTGCTTGTCATTAGCATCATTGCGCTTGCAAGCTCCGTAATGAATGATTGTCATCTTTGATCTCCATTATACGTCGTATTTTTTATCCGAATATCCTCAGTATTTATGATTTTTATATGTTCACACAAGTTACTCAATTTTTCTTGATGTTTTGTCTAAATCTGTAAGATTATTCAAATGCTTTCAACAGTTCTTATTAGGCTTTTTCGAATCCCTTGCTTTCTCCAATCCAAAAAACCCTAAGTTGTTTTCAATTCGCGATGATCCAGTCTCTCTCCAAATTTTTTCCACTTAGGTTCGCCCAAAATTCAAACACTGTACTTTGTGGTCTCCAAGAAAAACGCAAAAACACCCTGGACAGAATTCAAAATATTTCTTGCATGGGTATCTGCAAGAGCTAGGATATTTCATGTATCATATAGGTTTAAGAATCCATGCTTGTCAGTACATTACTGGGACTTAGGAGAACATTTTCTAATTAAAATCTCGTGTAACACGACATGACTAATAATAGGTCTAATAGCGCAGGTGACTGAGATAAGGTTTTTACTGAAAATACTCTTGTAAGAAAATTTTCGCAATGCTCCCGTCAAGTTAGATTCTTTTGAAGGTTACAGAATAAGTGACTAGTAGGCTAACAAACGCACTACTTAACTTTCATTTAAAATCTTCTTGCTCGCAGAATTCGTTGTCAAAAGTCGATGCTCCATATAAATGTTCTACTGTCAATAACAATCTGTGAATAAAGGCAACTGATGAGGAAGTTATTAGGTAAAAGAGAGAGCTAGCAAAAGCCCAAACGTAACTTTTTAACGCTCGCGACTTCTGTAAAAATTTGAAGATTCGGAAAAAGGTCATAAATGCGTTTACAAAAGCAAGGCTTAAAAAACCACCTTTTTTCGTTTGCTCAAATTTTTAGGTTTAAAAATCGTACGAGCTCTTTTAGTCGTTAAATAACCTCCAAAATTCTCGCTAATCTCTGATGACTACTGTAGCCTACCGGGTGTATGCCCTTTTGAACCGCTTCGCCCTAGCGCTAATTACTCTGCCCTGGAGCGATAATTACTTCGCCTTTCTTAAAATCTATCAGAGTTTTCAGATATTTCTAAGCATTCCAAAGCAGGCGAGGCACACGAATAATGATAGTGACGATGTTTGATTTATGAAGACAAAAAGTTGGAAAAGTTGCATGTTTTTTATTGGCCTTTCGTGATTTCTTCGCCCTTTCCACTTTTCAAAACACCATGAAGTCTGCACTTGTAACTGAAGATTTTACCTAAGCCGCCCACGTATAACATTTTTGAGTTTCACAGGAAACTCGAAATCTTGTTTAATTTTTTTTTATCATGAGAATGCCTTTGCAGTCCAATTCAGATGTCTCTAACGACAGCATAGCTCTCGCCTAACCGAGCGTCGCGACAGCGCCGGCCAATCAGGAGCGCGCAGTAATTAGGCTGCTAATGCTAGCGGTTCAGAAGGGTCGTCTCCCTAGCCTACCAGTTCTTACGAGGGAGCAGCACTGTGTCAAAAGACAGGTTCAAAGACAACATTGCAAAATCTTTGCAATCCTGGTTCTACACAGTAGAGTTTTTTCATTAAGCAAATTATCTATCTGATATCCGAAAGCTTGCTTGGTCAGGAAAAATTAAGATTTTCAAAAAAAGTTGACTTTGAAAGGAGTTATGATGTTTAGAACTTGAAAATGACCTGAACTTGAAAGAACTTGACAGAACGCAGCAGCCTCAGGCACAGCTATAAAAAAAGCCACAATGTTTTCACACAACCTTATTCATTCAACATAGCGTATCGAAATAAGTCATTGTATTAGTTTAACTAAGTTAGTTAATTACACCAAATCATGCTGTAATACAGGTTTGAGTTGCATGAAACACATCTTACTGTGACTCCTAATACAGGTAACATCCCACTGGTCAATGCAAGCTCCAAAGATGGTGAGTAACTGCGATTACGAGTTGAGTCAAGATTATGACGGGTAGCAAAGCTTTTTGGGTGGGATGCTTACATTCACACATTAACACGTTTCGGACCGCGAAATCGCGCGCGGCGAAAAAGAATGTAGTTTCAGCCGTTGGCCTACAAAGGGACCTCATCTCGCAGACTGTGGGCTACATCTGTAATCAGCATGTCAATTAAGCTCCATACTCAAAGTTCTGAATTCGAAGTGTTTGAATTTTGTCGCCTGAGAGGGACTTTTGTGCTTTCTTGAAAGATAGGAGTAAGAAATCAGTTTCAAATAGTATGCAAAAGTATCTCTGTTGTGCACAGTACACATCATTATTGAAATTACGGTTTTGCTCTCTGAAATCGAAGCAAGGAAAAGTTGCGACGTCGCACGCGTCGTTCGCGTCGCCGCACTTCGTTGCAACTGTTGTTCGATTTGTGCTCATATCTCCTAAACAAATATCGGCGGCACAACTCTACAGAGCCATTTGGAAGGTAGAAGCTTAGGCCTTTGACATGATAACCTTGGACTAAAAGAAAACCTCCTGTAAAAAAAAGATCCTTCAAAACAGCGTGCTGCACCATGTGCAGCACCTGTCCGAAACGTGTTAAAAATCTGCTTCTTGAAATCCTTACTTCCAAATGTTATTTGTATCTAATTGCAAACAAATAATATCTTCACCTTGTGAGATAGATGGCGAAGGCTTGGCTCCCTGCCCAAGTGACTATAAAGACGGAGACAATGGACAAAGTTGTTACAAGGTATACTGCAGACCATACGTTATAGCATTCATTGCATTGCGAATTCCAGCTGTACACTAATCGTTCCACATACGAAGATGCTTCAAAACAATGTCAGCGAGATGGTGGCAGAGTTGTGCTGATTGAAGATGAACAGGTCATTTTGTTGATGGGAAGTTGCCATATGAATATTACATTGACTTTAAGAGTTAACTGTTGGATTGGCAACAGGGTGGACAACTCACAAGGGAAGGACACTAAATTAGATTCGCCTTCTGATATGAAACACATATATTTGCATAAGCTTGGAACGCTGATTCCAAATATGCTGCTCCTATCTGCTTAGCGTTGACCTGAAGCGAGTTATGGTATCTTTTCTATGTAAAGTTTGCCTGCTCCTCGACCTACTGATGCTACGGCATAGATGCCTTGGAGGTTCTGCAGTTGTATAATGCTCCCTTTCAAGGTCGAAAGAATTAATCTGATGCTCTTCAACATCCTAGCACTTTTTTCGAGCAGATTCTTATTTGCACGCCGTCTTACGACATTCAGAAGTTTGTTAATTGCTCACAACAGCAAGCCCATGACTCGCTTCGGAATAATGCTAAGCAGCTAGAAACAGCATATTTGAAATCAGCTTTCGAAGCTGATTCCAAACATATGTGTCTCGTCTCAAAAGGCGAATCTAAGTTAGTATCCTTCCCTTGTCAGTTTTGGTAGCAGACATGCCTCCGAAGAATTTGAAAAGCATTCTCCCTTATCGCACGTACGACCACAGTTGCACTACGGCCTGATACCCACAGCAATGGATGGCGACTGCATGCGCACGGAGATTGTCTACCTCATCTCATGCAAAAGTTTCGGCGACTAAAACCAGCGCGCCCTTCATGCGTACGCATCATAAACATCACAACGACAAGGAAAGACAACGCCTATCCACTCCAATGGGCGATCACAGAGTGCAGTAGAACGAACAACCTAAGCGGCTGACGGGATCAGGTAGAAAATCGGTAGTGGCCAAAGCGAAGCTGTTTTATCGATGTCCACTTGCCATCCTCTCCTTTTTGCTCGGCCCTGCTCAGATAATCGCCGGGGACAGGCGACCATGATTCTTGGGCAGGCAACGGAAAACTAGTTCGCTGATTTGAGGTCCGCTTGCGGAAATTCGGAAGAATGTCGGCCAAACTTTAGACGAATGCTCGGAGAACAATCGCGGTTTTTATTTAGATTACTTGCAGCGCAGTGGCCGCAATCTCGCAGGTTTTCCGCGAAAAAATGCAAAATTATTGAGGGCTGCACTGTTCTTTCTGGAAGACCGCACCGTAGATACGTTCCGCTGAGAGGTAATTAATCAATGGCACCTCTGCCATATAGAGTATTACATTTGCTAGACGCATGCCCGAAACTAAACTAACAAGAATCGTAGGCTTTGATTCTTGTGGCGAGAAGCGTAACAAGAATCAAAGGCTTTTGATTCTTGTTGCGCTGGCCAGAACGACTCAGAGCGCTTGCAAAAATTTGCCAGCGCTCGCTGAAAGAAATAATCTGACGACCGCTCGCAGAAAATCCTAGATTGCTGCCCGCTGGCAGAACATGCGACAGTAAAGGAAGCACCGCTCGCTGAAGATATGGCCACGCCCCAGAATTCTGCTAACCGCCAGCCTCCGGCGATTATCTGAGTAGTTGCATATGGCAGCTTGCTTGTGATCTAGAAGAAGGTCACGAAACGTTGCTTATTTATGGGGGCTGAAGAGATGTTTGGTGAAATATATAGACTGTTATCTCATTTGAGGCTTGAAAGAAGAGACATAGCCGAAGCGTTGTTCTAATGAAAAT
Source organism: Cylicocyclus nassatus (assembly GCA_958299035.1). NCBI lineage: Eukaryota > Metazoa > Nematoda > Chromadorea > Rhabditida > Strongylidae > Cylicocyclus > Cylicocyclus nassatus. The sequence continues at coordinate 99,871,141 of CATQJL010000001.1, read as the reverse complement.
AGTTAGCAATCTTGGGCCTCAACAATCAATTTAATACAATATTCATCATGAGAGATTCAAACAAAGCACTTCTCGATGTCATAAAATGTTTTTAGAGCAACAATTTTATCATGCGAATGGCGAAAGCAGACCTTATGATCTGGATAGGACTGAGATGTACTCAACCGTATGCAAGTGCCTGTTTGTGGTACGGCTCTTTGCGAGCTCCTTATATGTACACAAACTTCTTTCAAGGTAATAGCTACTACAAAGTAACGTTCATACTAAGCCATCCTCGCTTTATGGAAATCGCAGAAAATTTTGATCCTTGCTTTCCATAGTTTAGAGAGGCTCGATAGTTTTGTTATCTCTGATGCGCAAAAACATTGAATTTGAGCACAAACTATCTTTTCGCTCTCAATGTTATTCCTGCTTAGCCCTCTGCACTTCACAGAAGTGTGAAAAATGATGGGGAACAATAAAAGAAATTTCGTTATAAGATCAAGATTATAAACTACGAGAAAGCACACTCAAGTCGGCTGATTTTCTCCTCGCGCCCTTCCCTGCACGCTTCACACTCTCTCTTCATCCTCTCGCTCCTCTCTCCCTCCTTCCCCCCCCCCCTCCTTCACAATAAGTCAACCCTAACTGCATAGAAGCTGCTCCTGTATAGTATGCCACCGGCCAGCTACCCACAACTACCTCCGCGACACACGAGCAGTTTTGAATGGTAGGGATACGACAATTTATCGAACATTGAATGCTCGCCCTACTTTGATTCAACTCAAGTTTGAAGCAAAAGTTTGGAAATTTTGGATACTTGAAAGATTGAGAAGATTTTGCACCTTGTTCAAAAGCCTTACTGATTTTTTACTTGCCTTCATTCACATGTTTATTTATTATTGCTGATGTACAGTCCATGTCAACCGTATGCTTCCTTTTCCACCAGCAAAATCAAAACCAAAGCGCCTCGCGCCGCTTCGCGCGTGTTTAACCTGCGCATTCAGAACAGGGCCCGGCACGCGTTGGTATGGAGCATATTTGGAAACAAAGTCCCCCATGACTTCGTGAAAATTCACGAAGTCCCTTTCGACGTAAAAAACAATAGATAAACTGTTATGCAATCAACATAACAATAAAAAAGAGAAAAAAGCGCATTTTGAGGTGTCTGATATAACAAAAAAGTAAAAAAAGGAACATTCTGAGTTGAATAAAAGCTCTGTCATTGAGTACGGTACCATTCTAGTGCTTAAAATGTCGAAAACTCCCTACGCAAACCAAATCCGTAGCCTCAACAATTTGGCGATGCATTTCTGCCACATACAGGGTGTCCCAAAAAGATGTGCACACTGTTTCATTGTTAATAACTTTCTTGCTTTCATGTCTTTTGCCGAGCTTGAGGTACCATTCTGTAGAGCGAGGATAAACTGAGATTTACAGTATGGAGGGACTTACCAGCCGCTGTTCATTACTGTAGAATTACGGTAGGAATTTCGCGGAGGATTTTCAGCAATGGAAAGCTGTATTTTGCCTCAGAAAAAAGCCAAGTAAGCTAGAAACTCTTGAACTGGGTTAATCATAGTAGCTGATTCTAGATATGAAAACTGCACGTCAGTACAGTGTTTCTTTCATGAGTTAATTCAGATTTAGGGTAACAACTGATTTTCCATTATTCAGCAGAAATGTGAATACGCCATCAAGAAAGCTCGAAAAACTGATGGAAAGTTATGTAGTGAAATCAGAACGCCTGAAAACCTTGCTACACAATTTTTTAGATTTTTTTGAAATTATTTCATCAAAAGGCCTATCCCACAGTGATGCTGTATGCTGAAAGTTCATACCGTAATCCCACAGTAGCAAAAAGAGATTGGAGTTTCGCTTAATACTGTAAATCTAAGTTTATCCTCGCTCTACAAAATGATACTTCAAGCTCGGCAAAAGACATGAAAGCAAGAGAGTTATTAACGATCAAACAGTGTGCACATCTTTTTGGGACACTCTGTAGTTCAAAGGACACCGGATGTGAGTGGAAAGCGAAATCTATTAGAGCCTAGGTTTACGCCACTTTTCGCTTAAAAAAAGGGGAGGCGATGGTTTGATTCGCTCTCTTCACTAGGAAAGATTTTTGAAGGTTCTAATCGTCCAAATCAAAAAGGTCCAAAACTTATGTGAACTTTCCGATATTTATGCTCCGAACCAGCTCAGTTGATTTGGTGTTGGTCTAGAAACCAACAAATTCGGGAACGGGTATCAGGACACATGTTTTTGAAACTTTTTACATAATATAGTTTGGAGTAATATTGTGCACACATAGCCCAAATTTTGTGCCACGTGATTGTTTGCGCCCTGTAAACAAGCCATTTGTATGTTTGAGTCTTCCGTTTGAAATTCGCGCGCCTGCGAAAGAACACGTTCAACTCGTGAAACCTGAAATGTTTGTGTTTTTTCCGCGCTCGCCCAGGATTATAAAAAAGATATCCTCGTCGCTTCTAACCTCAACAAGAAGTATAGTTTGATCCCAGACCATCTATGCCGCGCCCTGATTCAAAACTCGTTTTACAGCGGGATCACTGCGCTAGGCCCTTGCGCTGCAAGCGCGTAACTGCTAGGAGAAAGGGAGCACTTGTTGACATCGACTGGATACTTCATCGCCTATAAAAATGAAAAAAAGCATTTACCATAGCGTTGTTTGGCTTCCATATACAAGATCGTAGGCTACACACCTCTATAAATACAATTATAAATTCTCTGCCTTGATCATAATCTAATTTTTTTCTCGATTTCAGCCTTAGGTATGATGTGATATATACAAGTGAAGGTAAGTGAAAGAAAAATATACCTTCTTTCAAACAAGATTCAACAAAAAAATTTATTTTTTGTTGAATCTTGTTTTTTTATATATTTGAGCATTCAAAACTTGTCAGATGCTGGCTTTAAATGTTGGATTAAAGCCGGTGCAGTTTTCACACCTCATTGTAGAGCTTGCGAGCTTGCTTTGTTTTATTGAAAGGTGTCCTGAAGCCTAATTCTAAGAAATGTATAACTTGTTGCGATAAAAACTCGAAACAAAACTTGAGTAGCGACTAATACGAGAAAATTTGTGCTGTTAAAAGCCCTAAATCGAGGAAATCCGAACGATATTGATGAATGTGTCCTAATGATGATTGGTGCGGTAGCCAATGGAGAGTGGGTTAGTGCTGATTGCGACATGAAAAGTAGCTTCATCTGCCAAGTAACCAGAAAGAGTGAGTTTAGCCACTTAAACTTTTGAACCAATTTTTGAATTCTAGGAAGTGCTAGCATATTCTAGAGCTCTGCGGCGATTACAGTGAATACAAAAAAGGTCGAAAATGTTACAAACAGATGAACCAGAATTTTTCATTGGAAGAAGCTGAACAGCATTGTCAGAAAGATTGTGGGCATCTTGCCTCCATACATAATCTTGAGGTGACCTTTGATGAAGTGAGTTTTGCTACACCATTACCACGACAGCAATTTTAGGAGAACTGGCTCTTCTATCAACTGATGAAAGGCCATAGCTACGCACGCTTGGGTTTGAAGTTTGACAATGACGAGTTTTCGTGGACAGACAAAACAACTTTTGATTACAACAATTTCGGTAGGTTGATGGAAAATGCTTAAGGAATCTTTCAATTCACATGGCTCGGCAAAACTCTTCAACCTGAATTTTTTGCTCTTGGTTGCTTTGGTTTCCTCTGCTTTGGTTTGCGCTTGGCTTCACTGCAATTTTTTGGTACTTGAAGCATGCTGTGCGACTGTATTTGCTCTGTTTTCATATCTAACAAGGAATGCTTGTTTAGTCGAAGTGGCCTTTTTTGATGGGATGTACACCATACTGTAGAGCATAAAATGCTGATTCCAAATCTGCCTTCCGTATCTGCAGAACGTTTATGGACGAGAAGTTATGAGCGTTTTTTGGAGTCAAAAATTGAATGTGTAAGTGTGACAAAAATAACCGTAATACTTTTTCTAGCTCTTCAGCGGAGCAGCGATAATCACCAGAATACTTCACTTGAAAAGTAATATAAAATAAAAATTATACCACACTTGGTTACGTTATTTGAAGGCTGGTAAGATTTTAACAGCTCATTTTATTCAAAATACACATTTGATTTTTGGCTCCAAAAAACGCTCATAACTCCTCGTCTATAAACGTTCTGCAGATAAGGAAGACAGTATTGGAATCAGCGTTTTATGCGCTTTAATATGGCATATATCACATTTGGAAAGGCTACTTCGACTAAACAAGCTTCCCTTGTAAGAGGTAAGCAACTCACACCAAATCCCAAAAAATGTCCAGTTTGCCCAGGCACTGTCTTCAAGGCTAGCGTGAGTTAATTAGTTCGCGTCAAAGAAAATTTTGATACGAAAAAAGAGGGGGGGGGGGGGTAGTGAGAAAGGGTAGAAGGAAGCGGACGTCATCTACCTTTCTTGCCAAACCTCTTTTTTCTTACTCTTTACAAGTCATGCTTATTTCTTCAAAAAATTTTCCTTGTTATTGTCACGTTTATTCTCGCTTCGTCGAAGATTTCAAAATAGAAAAGCTTTTCGCAGTTAGCTCAGTCTCGCAAATGATAACTGAGCCGGTGAAATCCCGTGTAACTAGGGTAGCTTAGGTTGGCGGATAATGTTTGTTACACTTTCCTTGATAATTCTCAAAAATTTCAAAATTTGCGAGAGACCTTGACTTTACTTATGCGCAAGGTTTGGCAAAGTCTAAATCTGTCAAATACGACAGCTCTGTAAACACACTCCAACTTTCATCTTTTTTCATTGATTTTTCTCAAATCCCCTTGTGCTTTTACTTTCCTCTCATTTTATTACGTTTCCCCTTAGCAACACACTGATGCCTCTACTGCTCTAAACGATGAGTGAGTAAATAACTATTAAAATTCAAATCAATCTCAAAAGAAACCTTTTTGCGTGCATCGTCTAGGATTCGGTACGGAAATGAAGAAAATGTCTTGGAACTTTCAAAAAAGTTTCCCCACTTTGATTTTAGGTATCAACAACACAGCATTTGGTCAATGTGTAGCGATGTCTTTGAGGAATACTATAGTTAATAGCACTCGATGGATCAGCGCACCATGCGATCAAGGACTACCATTCGTTTGCGAGAGAGGTTTCAATAAAATACTAGGGGGCATCCCCCTTCTCGCCCGGAACTTATTGTTGGGTTCAAATCATAATAGTGGTCGTACGATGGCTCACCATTCTTCCCTTTACTTTATTATTTTACCTTTTACTGCATTTCTCTTTTTCCTGCTCCTGCTTTGAGTCTAAATTGTAGCACTGCAGTGGTATCCTTTTGGATTTGTCCTCCTTCTTGGCCGTTTCGCTTCATGACACCACTTCTTCTTCACCGCTAGGTGTAAATGTCCTTCACAGGAAATGAATCGACAATGGTTGATATCCTTTTGTTCTCCTAGAATTGAAAAAATCAATATCGATAGAAAGGCCTAGTGAATCGCCGCGGAGAGAAACATTGGGCACATTTTCTTGGGAACACTATTGTATCATACATAGTGTTGGGGCTGATGAGCTGTTGGCGGATCTGCCATCTCTGGAGTGCCTTTTTTATCGATTTTCATGGGTGAAAAAATTTGGCGAATGCTTTTGTATCTACTATCACGCATCTATGCTTGACAACCAGTTTGGAACTTTGCAAGATTTTTTTCGATTTTCGATCTCGATTTTTAAGTGAAAATTTTCGATTTTTGGATTCATGCTCTACATTATGTATTTACAACTAAGCTTTCCGAAAGTCACTTTGTAGGCGTTTGCTTTGCTCTATCGTATAGTGCCTTGAGTCTACTAGGAGAACAAAAACGTTCCTTAATATAAGAAAGCGGTTAAAGCTCGGGACTATCCAATGATTCATTCACCTTCTATGGTAGCTGCATGTTTTCAATGTCCAATGATGCACTTGCAAGTGTCTGAATAAAATTTCTTTTTTAGCAAGAGGTGCATGTTACAATAGAACATCAGTTTCTAAGCTCTCATCTCCAACAATGGCACCTACCACATGTGATGAGACTCTAATTTTTGAGCAAAACGGCACAGTTAGTTGATTCCAATCTTACGAAAAATTCTACAATGTCTTCAAAAATTGATTGCAGATTTACTCGCCTGGTTATCCAAAGTTTTATCGAGTCAGAGCCTTGCTTCTATATTATGACAGTGTCTCCAGGCAAATTTGTCCGGATTCGCTTTCCGCATCTCAACATCCATCCTGATAGCTCAATTAATCTGTACAACACTGTTATCGACACTCTCCCATTTTATCAGTGAGTTTGCATGGCTCAAATGTATCTGTAGTCACATATTCAAGAACATTTCAGGGTATCGTTCCGTACTCCACCGACAATGTATTTTCGATCATCTACGAATGTGCTGAAAATGGTCTTTGTACCACCACCAAACCCAGAGAATAACTGGCGAAATGATTTTCCAAGTGTATGGAGGGCGGAGTTTTCATAAAACGTAAGAGAGGTTTTTAAACCTTAGACCGCCCTCATTTTGTGTTTTATCTTACAGGATGATGTAGCTACCCTAATGTAGCTCAACTCACAAGGGAAGTTTGCTTGGTCAACGTGGCGATTCGGAAGAGGATGTGTACCGATTCATAGAGTTTCGATGGCTGATGTCATATATATTTTCTCATATTTGCGATGCGCTCTTCTCAAAAAAAGTATGAGCATTTTCATTCTAGACAGCACTTCCATAATAAATACAAAAAAGCCCATAATTTCCTATAGGAAAACGCTTCGTAGATATAAAAGCTGTATTTGAGATCAACATTCTATACCATACCGTAAGTATAAATCGCCTTCCGAATCGCCTCGACAAATCGAACTTCCCTTGTTAGCAGAAAAAGAGTTGTTAGAGATGCAAGTTTTCTTATAATCAATTATTTTCAGGAAATTTGCAAGGTAACCTCTGAAAAGACGTTTCGACAATGACATTACTATTTTTGACGGACCAAGCATGTTCCTTTGCACCTCTAAAGATAGTTTTGTTTTGAGTAGCAAATAAAGATGAACTTAGCAACCTATAAGAGAGGAAGTGGTCGACAGATTCGGTACTAATTGTGACTAATTGTGATAATTGTGACGAGACGCAAGCGCTTTTTTAGCAATTTTCATTCTTATGGTTTGCTTTACAAAACGAGCCAGTACTACGAATTTTACAAGAACATGTAATTGGTCATAACGCGAAAACAGCAGTTGATAAATAATGGTTCATAAAGTTGGAACTTCTCCTCTATGAGATCCATTCTTCGTTCCACCATAAAAGAAAATTTTCTGCATTTTTTGAGGATTTTCCACGAGGTATCTTTAAAAATAATATGCTTCTTATCTAACTTTTGGAGTTCTTGAGCATTTGAGCATCTTGAGTACCTGTCTATCGTAGTAGAGATTAAAACCATATATGGAATGAGCATTGCCCTTTACACTAATGACAAATTTTCCATCATCCGGACAACTTAAAGCAATATACGCTCTCTAACGCAAAAATTGTAAGTTCTTATTGTAATCTACAGTACTGAAATGTGGGATTGGTAAATCCTATTCTATTGTTTTTGAAACTAAGTTAAAGCCTCTACAATACTGCACCTGAATAGCCAAAGGTGCTCAGATAAGAGAGCTATCGATGAGCAGTCGTTCTACACATTTCTGGGACGCATTTGAATCGACTGCTACCTTTTTAACTCGAAGAGCGTGCTACAACACTACCTCCGCCTTTCCTTCTTCAACAATGGCACCTATCACTTCTGATGAGCCTCAGTTTTAGCTAAAATGGCACCTTTCGTTACTTCCTCTACTGTAGAAACATTCTTAAGTTCAAAGATTGAATGCAGAGTATATCACCCGGTTTTCCTGGCATGTACTGTGGTGCTGCATTAAGCTCTATAACTCTGATATCGATTCGCTCCCCTCTGATTCGAAGTTTTGAGAGCCCTTCAAAATTCTAAACTGGGAAAGATTCAGAGTGTCATTTCTAACCACACCGACGAAATACTTCCAGTCGTTCACAAATGTGATGAAGATGGTCTTTGTGCCACCACCGAATGCACAAGAACAGTAGTACAAAGTTGATTATTCAAGCGCGCGGAAAGCGGAGTTTTTATAAGACATAATTAATTTACTCTACTCTGTAATCAGCACTCCGCTAATTTCCCATGCACTCTCTCTGCACCCTAATAGGTGATGGACATAACAGGAGCATATTTTCTAGGTTGTAAGTTACACTACATCGTTTATTTTTGAATGTCATGCAAGGCATGTTTGCAGAGCTACGCGCTCAAATACAGTTGACCGTCACTGTACATCTTGATAGCTCACTAAAGATATAAAGCGATGATGTTTACAGTAATTTCGCGAGTGCAAGACGCACCTCGGCCAGCCTAAACTCACCAAATAATTTTTTGTTCAATGACGCCTTGTGCTGCTCCTTACCTAAAACAACTTTGTGGAAGAGCGACCGTTTCGCGAGTCACAGTGGTGCGCCTTGTACTCGCGAAATTAGGGTTAATTTTTTCACAACATAGTCTGAGTATTTGCACAAGGCGTCGCGGAGCCTTTATTTGTTTTTTAAGCTACTGATCCGAGAAGAGCTTTTTTCTCCTCTTTCGAGTTCAGTACACAAACGTATTCGCAACAGTTTGTTGCACTAGATTATAAGCAAGCAGAGATCTGCAGTGCCGCACGCGGTGTGCAATCTCACTTCTGCTATGAATGTGAATTACTTGACATGCTTGTTTTGGTAATGTGTCAAGAAGCGAATAAATTAGTTCAAAACGTATTATCTTAAAGGCAGTGGCTCGGCAAATCTCAGCCTAGTCAAATTTGCGCTTTCCTGGGGGTTTTCAATACGCTGATTTCGAAAATCCACTTTTTAAAGCTTGAAAACGGCGAATATGAGCGTTTTTAATGCCCTTCCCTTTAATATTGGACGAGTGGAGCAAGGCCGATGACGCTAAGACGTGGCAGTTCCCAATGGTTATAGCGTTGCGGCGGGCAGCCTCCAATGGTGAGAAGAAAATTGCCAACTTGTCCAGATGCGTGTAAGATTGGCCTGCGCGTGTAAGTTCGAGAGCGATTGTCTCGTCAGGGAAAGCATGCTGTGCACCGGGATTGCACTGTTTTCATAGTTGGGTGATAAGGAACCTACCGCGTTAAAATCCCGAGTTGTTGGATTTTGCCGATCCACTGTCGAACATCTTGTGCCTTTAAAAGCACACAAGATGTTCGACATTTTTTATGGGTCTATTTAGAGATTTTGCGGCATCGTATTATAGCGTATTGCTAAAGGGTTGAATGTCCTTTAAATGAGGGAAAACAACACGTAAAGTTGTAGGTCAAAAATCAAAGACTTCCAACTTGATAAAGCTGTTTTTAAACCGAATCCTATCCTCGACGTGCTTGCGTCGTAAGAATTCAATGATGAAATAATGGCGAATGCGTGCGCTCACTTGCGTCGCAGTCGCAAAATGAAATAAATGTCGTCTTTGCCAAAAATCAGCAAGACAAGCAGACATAACTGCGAAGTTTATGTGAGATATTTTTGATGGTGGAAAACGTGTCGTGGCAATGAGATTCTGTAGACTTGCAAAGGTCAATAAATATTATGAAGATTTATGTTCGATTGCGAATGTAATGTTAGCGTCAGAAGAAACAAGAAACACAAACCTCAGCCTGAATTCCTTTCCTAAAGTATGCAAGGGAAATAAGAAAGCTAAAGTTTTGTCTACGTCAAGTTTCACAGGACTCTCTAGAGATCTTACAAACAAAGCAAAAATTCGATTAATGCGAAGCCGATAAGATTTGCTTAGACAGTATCGTAATTCTTATACTTGATCACATGTAATTTCGAAAAGACATTTAGATCAAAATGATTGGCTCTCTTGCATCTGACACTTAAATGGTTCTGCAAAGTTGAGATACTCAAGCGCATGGTCAAAAGTGGCAGTGGCATGACGTTGCTCATAACATGTTAAAGTTGCTATCTGTAACCAAAATTGTAGCATTTAAACTTTTGAAGCGCTTTGAACACCTTCTAAGAGTCCAGAGATGAACAGAAGAATGCTCGGCTGTACGACACTTACACACTAAAATCTTATTAATCTATTTATTCATCTATCGCGCAAAGCCTGCCACAATCAGAGAATCAATGGAAACACTTACAGGGGAGGCATGTAAGTCGAAGTGGCCTTTCCAAATATATGCATACGATATGAAATAGCATAAAACGCTAATTATACACCTGCCTTCTTTATCTGCGGAACGTTTGTGGAATAAGTGTTAGAGCACTTAATGGAAAATTAAAAATCATCTACGATAAAATAAGTTGCTAAAATCTTACTAGCCCTCAGATAAAGCAACCAGGTGTATTATATTTCATCTTACAATTAGAGTATTCAAATGAAGTGCTCTAACAGCTCACTGCTCCATCAAAGCGCTAAAACAATATCACGACTGTTTCTGTCCTACTTGCAATTGGATTTTGGGCTCGAATAAACGCTCGTAACCCTCGTGAAAGTTCCCGCAGACCAGGAAGGCAAATTAGGAATCAGCGTCTTATGCCCTCCGATAAGTTATACATCCGATCCAAGGCCACCAATCGAAGTTGCTGCAGATTGCACAGTGCAAAAAGTGAACAAGCTCAATAAGCTATTCCCAACGAAGGAAGTGGTGAACCGGACCCAAACTAACGTGTGGACTAAGTACAAGTATGCTAAAACGCCAAAAGTCAGACGGCGCCGCTGTGAAAAGAATTTCAGTAAAGTCTGATCATTTATAAAAAGAGCTAGCAAAAAGCGTATAACTTCACACTCTCTCAATGCAAAAATCAATAGTTGCTAGCTTTCAGCTTCTTCTCTTCTCTGAGAATGTGGAAGCAAATCGCAAGTTCCAGGAGTACAGGGATGTTCTGAGTCTTCATAAAAATTAGCGAGGCGGGTGGAGGGACCGTAGATTCGCCCGCAGGAACGATTACTTTTGGACTGGAGCAGGAATTGTGTTTAGAGCGCTCAGCGCTCTCTCGTTCTGCTACGTGCAGTTATGAATTTGACGGAACTCCTTTTTCCAGTACCAGTTTAGTCTATGTTAGCTCTTTACACGTGTTCTTGTATGACCAAGAGGTTTAGGTTCATCTTGTAGATCTGAAGTTTTAGAGTTTCTCAAGCGAGGTGTAGTGCATCAGAGTTATTGTAATTATGTATTGTATTGTATTGTCTTTATTGTATTTTATTGTATTGTCTTTATTGTCAAGTTTACTAGAGGAGGAAAGAGCAACTGGCTAGAGGCCACTGTCAATAGTAGTCTACAGCAAACCAGCCCCGGTCAACATTTTGACCCAGTTGCATCTTGAAGGCACCGTCCACCCAAAATGGAGGTTGGCGAGATTATGATGGCATACTAGTGTGGGCCCTCATACTAGATAAACCTCCAAGCTTCGCCGCAAAAGACTGCTTCTGAAGCGAGAAATCCGCTCCGGAAGTAACAAAGTGGGCGGGGCGCCCCCGGCGATCCACCCAACTCGAATTCAATGTTTTTGTCGCCTTTCGAAAGCATGCAAGTAGGCGGGGCGACCGGGGGCGCCCCGCCCACTTTTGTTACTTCCAGAGCGGAGTTCTCGCTTCAGAAGCAGTCTTTTGCGGCGAAACTTGGGGGTTTGTCTAGTAGGGGCCCACACTAGTATGCCATCGTAATCTCGCCAACCTCCATTTTGGGTGGACGGTGCCTTTGATGGTTCCGTCTCATCCGGTTTTCATATAAAAAGGCGGTGACGAGGTTGCATACACTGTGGTGTCTCGCTGTATCTTGTTTGTAGAACCTCTTTAATATAGCAGGTGAAAGTTAGACTTAGTTCTTTTGCGCACTGTATCTTGTTTTCGCCGTAGCCCGATGTTATGGCAGGAATTAGCTTATGTTGCTAGGGGTAAGGTGAAGCAGCTAACCTTTTACTTTCGTTATTTGCAATGGTTATGGTTAACGATAATATATAGCGATAGTAGTAGTTTGCTGCTGGTTTCTCCTCCTTTCACGCTATCGCTAACTGCTTCCGGTATAAAAAGCTAAAAATCGAGTTTCAGCAAAGTCTGATTGCCACTTTTCCGGTTCGATGTGTTAGATTGGCTCTTTATTTATAAAGCTTTTGCTAGCTTTGTTTATACTAAGTGCATTGAACTGTTGTACATTTACTTCTATGTTCTTCACGCCCTACTAGCTGTATTGCTGCACTTTGCGGAAGTATGCAAATTCCGCTTGCGTGATCTTCGTTTGTGGTTATGTGTTCCAATTATCCTAAGATACGACGGTCAAGCCTGAGATGCACGCAGTTCCATAGGCAAGCAAAGGTTTGAGCAAGCAAACATTTGCTTGCCAAACTGTATGCAACTTCAGGCTATCGCTTTTAGGCCCAAGACAGAGTTCACGCGATTTGGTCGTCGCGATTGAATCGCGGCAAGACAACTGTTACGAGTTCATTGCATCCCGACCAGCTTGCATTTCGGTTGTGATACTTTTCCAAACCGAAATTTTTGAATGTGAAACATGAAAATGAATGGAAATCGCGGCGATTGAATCGCGACGACCAAATCGCGTGAACTCTGTCTTGGGCCTTACACTCAAGATCGTTCTCGTTTACTACTTGGCTCGCTATCAACGTCTAGTCACGCGTAGTCATTCTCTCGACGTACTAGATCTATCTTTTTTCATCCACTCGCGTAGACAACAATCACAGAATGTTGTCACTTTGCCGGAAACAATCGACTTGGGCAGCATCACCGATGATGGCAGGGATAATCTATTGCAGGAAAACAAAGAAAATAATGGCCCGTATGAAGATGTATTGCATCACGACAGCGCGAAAGAAGCGTTTTAACTGGTAGAAGGGGTAAGCTTGGTTGCCCAGACACATCTGTAGCATAAAGTTTTCCAATCACAGGCCCAAGCCCAGCTGGCCGAAATTTCACGTATTATGCTTAAGAATAACGACGTAGGCGCGCTCAGAGATCTCCACAAGGGCATACAAAGTTTGATTGCCACAGCCTCCATCCTTCAGCCCTTCGTCAGAAGAATTCCGATTCAGACAACCGGACTTGGGCCAAAACCTCCCCGCATTCAACCATTTAAACCGTAAGTTATTTAAGCCTCGGAGTTAACCCGTACTAACTTTTTTGCTTCAGAGAAACGCCCTGAATGCAGAGAAGAGAAGAAGAAAAATGAAAGAAAAATGGCGACACGAAGAGGTGGAAAAGTCTAATAATCTTCCTGCTTCAGATTCCTATTGATTTCCATACAGATTTTTGAAAATTCTCTACGTTTTCTGTTGTTATTGTTGTTGATCTAGCTTTATCTATTTCTTATCTCAGCTCACATCGATTCGTGAGTTTTTTTTCATCTTTGCCACCGAATCTCTCTTAGAAAATCGCATTTGTCATTCGTTTTAAGTCATATGGGTTGACGAGATTTAGAATATTTTCAATGTCACGCTCACTTAAATTTTGCACCTATTCCAAATTCTAATACCGAGACCCACTGCAATTGTATTTGCGCAGACTTCATACATAGCAGCTTTTTGTAGCAATTGGTCTCTAATTTTTAACATCAACACCTCAAGTCTATCAGATCTTCACTGGTGCCTGTACGGTTTCAAATTTTTGCAGATTTTTATTCGTTGCGTAAGCACGTCAAATCGATCCTTGAGAAGTATCTGCGTCTTTGCCAATAAATATTTGCTTATATCATTGTTCCTCATTCCTTCCCAAGCATGTGTGCGTTTCAAAGCTACAGGCCCGGCTTGGCGGTCTTGATCGGGTACCGGTCAGGATTCACGGTTTTTCGCGAAGACACGCCGCAACACGACGTCAAGCAGTACAAGCCTCAGCTCCTAGAGTTGCAAGACGCAACATTAAGTTATTTGGCAAGTGCATCCTCAAAATCAGCGTTGGAAGGATAAGGTGCTCTACGGAGGATTCCTGCTCCAATCCAAAAGTAATCGTTCCTGCGGGCAAATCTAGGTACCGCCCGCAGGAACGATTACTTGCGATTGAGCGCTATAAACACAATTCCTGCTCCAATCCAAAAGTAATCGTTCCGCGGGCGAATCTACGGTCCCTCGAGGCGTGTGGGCATCGTCATTAGGGAGACAAGTTTTAGGCGATGCGCGTCTTCTTAGGAAACTTGTGAATTGTTGCACCTTTTCAGTTTCTTTAATGTCTTTTTCGGATTGGCGACAGTACTGTTAGCAGTACTCCAAATGTGGAATCACAAACGCCTTGTAGAGTGAATCGAAACATTTACTGAGGTAATGCTTGAGTTGAGGAATAGTAACAAAAGGGGAACAGTAAGCTTTGGGAATTGCCATATCAATGTCTCAAAATGAGAGAGCTTCTATCAAGACACTAAGACATCAAGACACATCCATAATAGTCACATCATACATCTTTGAATTGTGCTTGTTGAGACAATAGGATGTCACGGGCATTATCCCGAGACGAGGGACAGGAATTTTAGTTAGAATAATGGTCTTATACATTTTCTCATCAAGATAGTGAAGTATGCTTTGGCGGATTCTTTTCATAGGCTCGTAAATGTGCGCTACCATCAGCAGCTATCATGCTAATATTTCAACTCTCTCAGTAAAATCCCTAGCGTGCTCTTATAAGCTAAGCAGTGCTTCTCATTTTTTTTGTTTTTCCAATATAATTTGTTCGAGTATTGCATCAAAGCCAGTTGAACCTTATAGCTCCGACTCTAAGTGGTCATTTGTTCAGTGTCTTTTCATTTTGCGACATCCAAACTAATAAAGTTCTAAAAATACAGGAAGATGATAGCTTGGGCAATGCTTTGAAAAAAAAAGCAGAGGAGATGTTTGCGCGATTCGTCGCATCAGACTCAGCTCTAAGGCCTCGGGCATACCTCACGCCATTTCGGTCGCGACGCGATTTGGCAATGCTCCAAATGTTCATAACTCATCGTACGAGGTTTCTGAATGTACGGAATATGCAGCATTTCATCAACCTACGAAAGTTATACATGCTGTGCATTTGGGGTCTAACAGTATTGAATTTGAAGACATCTGGCAAATTTCCAGATCGCGTGGCGACTGAAATCGCATGAGGTATGCCCCTTGCCTAACAGAAAAAGCGTCTTTTGTTCAAAGAAAAGCAAAATTACAATTGCTATCATCATTTTTACTATGCTTTCGAATCAGAAACCTGACCTTACGAATAAGTGGAGACATCTGAAAGGAGGTGAAATTTTGTTTCAAGAAGATTGGTTTTTTAAATGTCCAGCTGCACTCCAAACAGGATTTATTTCATGGCACTTTTGCAGCAGATCTGGTCACAAATCATGTATGTCTGCACTATGCTCTGCAATCGCCTCATCTCTGACTCATCAGCCACAGCAAAAGCTCAACATCGCCTCTACAAAGCACAAATCTCGAAACGATCTTGGTCAACCTTACATTCCTTTGTTCCTTGTACATAGGCTGTGTTTTCAAAAGGTTAATTTTGCAAGTATTGCTCCCGAAAGTAAATGACATCTTCAGAAATTTCGATGAGAAACTTCATCTTACCGCTTTTCGTGATAGTGGTCTGCCAAGAGTACCCGTACGTACCACAAACCGGTAATCGATCTCTTTACAGCATGCTTCAATGTTTTCTATAAGTAAGGAAAGCTATTGATTTTTTTTCAAGTTTATCAAACACAGAGTTGATTACGCAAACATCTTATTAGGTTGGAAACTAAGTTTTGCAACTCATTCAATAACTTTCCTTTCACTCATCATGGCGCACTCAAATTTTGCCTCTGTGTTGGCTATGACCTAAGCTATAAGCACAGCTGCTGTTCTACCAATTCTGACGTCGCAGCGAGTGTTATAGGTATATGGTATGAAGGGAAAAATTATAAAATTGAACAGATTTGGCTAGAACTTGGCACAGGGGGTTATCTAACATGCTGATCACGAAAACGATACTGAAGTTGCATACCAAGGGTTTTTTTTTTGAGATTACTGTAAGTGTACGATATGGGGTCTCCTAAACAAGGAAAGGGGCGTTTTTTCAACAAATGAAAATGATATTTGCGTTTAGCAGATCAAAAAACCTCAATATGTAAAGGCTCGGGGAATTTGGTGGTTCTGACTCCTTAGTCATTGACGGTTGTACGCAACAGCGTTACGTACAGCGACTTGTTCGAATTTGTGAGGACGTCAATTCTCGACTTGCCCCTAAATTTCATTTCATTCTTGGTGAGCCGAATGAGTCAACCTCCGGCAACAATTTACACACGACTCCGGATTATTGCGCATGGTCTAGGCTGCTAACGGCTTCATTTTGGCTTATAACCCCAAAAGTTTTAAAAATTCACTAGTTTTCGAAAAATGCTTGGAATTTTTCTAATTCGTTTTCAAAATTCAAACAGTTCAGGGCAGTTGTAGGCCACATTACGCTCTACATATTGCCAAAGGTTGAGTGCGCCACATTCAAAGAGAGTTGAGTTATGAAAGTAGTTGCATACTTAGTTTTCAGCCTAATATTTCGATTCAAGTGTTCTTAGCCCCATCATCAATAAGCGTGGCTGGAAAGGGGGCACTAAAAAACGACAAGCCCTCTTCAACAAATACTTTCGAATTAAGCTTACGCCTTACGTTACGCAGAGGATGATCAACATAAGTCAAAAAACAAATTAGTTGAAATATTTTTGTATTTAAACCGTTCTTTGAACGCGATTGAAAAAAAAGTGGAATGCGTCCCGATATTCTAGATCGTTTTCCAATGCTTATATAAATTGTGCTAGTTATTTCCTATGGCTCTGCAATCATCCTACATATCTGCGGACAGCGAAGCCAATTGGCTCTGTAAGAGCTAATGATATATAATGATGCTATATATACATATACATATATATATTTCTTGTGGTATTCTTGATGATTTTGAATTGATGTACTTGCTCATCTTATAAGAAACATGATCTAATTCGCTTTGATTGCATAAAAAAGGGGACGTTTTTAGTTGTGCCAACAATTTTCAGCCACTCTGTGTGATCTTTTCTTACTATATCAAGTTAGATAATTGATGTTCAACTAATTACTGCAACTACACTTGGTGATGCCCGACTTAGCGGGTGAATCTTGCTTAGCTGCATGAGATGTTGTCGAAAACATTGAAGTTTAAATTCAAAAAAACCTCACCGAATGCGAGCCATTACCTCGCATTCCCTTTGATTCAACTGGATTGGCGGCTGGATGGGGCTTCGAAGGCTAGAGAATGATGAGAGAGCACGCTAGCGAGGAAGACTTAGACTGCAACGCGAGCACGAGCGTTCTCCTTCCAGCCGTCAGTCGTGTTGAAGCAAAGGTTAGTTTCCCTTGACAACGTTTTTTCGGGAAGAAGTCTTACATGATAAAAGACTTTGGAATCGGATCTCACAGCGAATCGAAGGTTGCAGTCAATTTGAGCACTATATAGCAGTCTTGCTAATTTGCATAACAAAGGCAACAGGGTCATAACATGTGTAACACCTTTGTTACAGGCGAAGGCACATTAGACAGTTCGAACACCGAAAATGGTGAGTGACAACGTTATGAAGATATTTTATTCATATAGGCATTCGGATTTTACAAAGTGCATTCATAAAAAGCTTGTTGAAGCTTTATTAAGTTAACCCTCGTGATGTTGATGAGATATTTTAGATAATGAAAGCTTAGCTCCTTGTCCAAGCGACTACACTGACGGAGACGACGGACAATGTTACAAGGTGATTATGGACTATGCACGCATTGCCATTCATCATATTATTATTTAGTTGTACGCCAAAAATTCCAACTATGCAGACGCTTTAGACCAATGTCAGCAGGATGGTAGCAATCTCGTGTCAATTTACGACAATGAGGTCGATTTGTTGATAACAAGTATTGAGCATTAGAAATAGTGTTTAGAAAAATAATTTCATCGTGCAAATGGCCAAGAACGCAGAACTCATAGTTTGGATAGGGTTGAAGTGCACTCCACATCTTTACTGTGTATGGGAGGACGATCAGCAAAATTCCCTTCGCTACACTAACTTTTTTCAAGGTAATTTTGGCTATAAATTCATGTATATCAACAGGCTGCTGCTTCATTTTCACATTTTGACAAAAAACAAACCTTTTGCCGCGTAAATTCTATTACCTGCTGTTCAGAATTATCATTATTCACAGAACCGGGATAACTTGCCAAACGATTGAACTTTCTCGGTTCAACGCTCGCGGGCTTCCCTTTGAGCGGCAGTTTACCTCGAGGTGAAAGAGATCAAAGGCAAGACCAAACCTATAAGCTTCTGCGTAACGTGCTCACTGAAGGTCTTGGTGCAGAAGAAACATCATCGTGCTACAGAAGATCTTCATGTTCTCTAACGACATCTTTAGATAAGAAGAAGCGAGTCGCCGAGAAATTGAAAGGGAGTTTACAAACATATCGCCTCTCTTTTGTCGCTTCCCTTCTCTCATCAACAAAGCTTTTACGTGCTTTCCACTACCCATAGCAGTAAAAAAAAAGCTTTCTCGTACTTGGAAACTTAATTCAAGGGTAAATGTTCTTGACTGTTCATCAATTGCAACAGTGACTAAAGCCACTCGACTGCAATAGAGTTGGGCACGATATTACCTCCGAGCAAATTTGCGAAGTTTCCTCCGACGCGACGTTTTCGTAATGCCTTATTCATGTATTGTTTTCAACACTCAAATGTATACTTCTTGAAGTGAAAAAAGAGAAAAGAGGGAAGCAGCGAAATTCCGAGAACAGTAGATTCCATGTTAGTCACTGCGTAGCAGAGCAAAGCGAAATTTGAGATATTTCGAGCATCAATAAGCAGTGCTCAGGCATAGATATACTTATGTTGAAAGACTTCAACAAAGTGTTAGAAAATTGGAATATGCGATAGGACGTTTTTTTGTGCCAATCCACTTGGCATGGGTCATCCAGGTTGGAAGATTTATACCCCTCCCTCACGTGAATATTTCGTAATCCTACAGAGGGTTTTTATAACTATCAGCCTTTGCAGTCTCCCTCGTAGCAAAGAGCAGGGAACGAAGTTTTTCGCATTCGGCTACAAGAGTTAGAGCTTGTGCTGGATAATAGGTTGTGAATAATTTGTAAAAGATTCAGAAATTGAGTGAGCCAAAAGAAGACTGTCTTTGGCTTTAGTGTCATCCAGATTACGGTTAGTTGGCAGGATATCATCTGAATTAAAAAAAAGGTCGCTACGACTTTCCTCCACCTAAGTTTTTCATGATTCCGTGCATCGCTCCTTACTATTATGTGTGTGCACAACGAATTGTTCCTATGTCATTGGCTGCTCGGTGCAGACAAACATATTTTTATTGGGGCCACAACTGTGATTTCTGGCTCTGTGCGACATAGCGTAAAGTAATGAACGTCGTGAAAAGTATTGATTTTAAGATCAGGGTCGGTAGTAACGGTGTAGTTTTAATAAGCAAAACTTTGAGTTTCACAACTCAACCTGGAGTTATCTCTGAGTTAACGTGGAGCAGGATCACTACCGAACGGGGCGGGGTTTGCCAGTATACCCGCCACCCGAACTTCCGGTTTGCTTTTATGAATTATATAAAGATCGTTCCTTGCTGGCAAACGAGGGGGCATGGGTACTTCTCCATAGAGTCTATGCTAGCACAAGATAACGTGCAGCCGATGCAAGCTTATCATCACATTATTGCTACAATACTTTTCTTAGTAAGTCGTTTAGACTGGGCTTAGGACGACGTGGTGATTTGTTATTTGTTGCTGTTGTGTTCCATGTATGACTAACACTTTATTGTTTTTGATTTGGAACGCCTCGAGCGTATGAATGAAATGAAATGAAAATGAATCACATAAAGTCACCACCCCGCAAAGGATACTCACTTCAGAGATGACGAGTTTCTGCTGGAGGCCATCCGATAGTGAGTGAAGTTTGACAAAAAATTCGCCATCCGATAGTGAGTGAAGTTTGACAAAAAATTCGCCTTCTAATGAGTATCTCTTGTTGGTCTAACATGCACATTTTGCTTTCTCTGATCTCTACGACTGATTTCGGAGCGAGAAGAGGTGCTTGAAGGGATTCATCATAAATTGTTCTTCGGCTCTTCCAGGCTCCGACGAAGGCGTAAATGCCCAAACGTCAGCCCACTAAAATCGATACCATCTTTGTCCAAGCCATAAAACGATCAACACTTATATCACGATTGTTCTTAGTATGCCTGTATACGCACTCGTGCGAGAATAGACCACCAGCTTTACACTGGTTGGCCATCCAATAAAAAAATGTTGCAAGAGACGGAATAACCTAATAATGCAGAAGACAATTGAGGAAATCCAAACAGTATCGGTGAATGCGTTCTAATGATGATTGGAGGAGCAGCTGATGGGAAATGGGTTAGTGCTAATTGCGAATACATGAGGATCGGATTCATCTGCCAAGTAGCTAGAAAAAGTGAGTTTCTGAGCTGCCTCATATGAAATAAGTCAAACTACAGTAATGAAATTCAGAGCTCTGCGGCGACTACACCGAGTACAAAGAAGGTCGTAAATGCTACAAGTACATCAGTCGCAATTTAACACTGGAAGAAGCGGAACAGCATTGTCAGTTGGACTGTGGGCATCTTGCCTCCGTACATAACATCGAGGTCATATCTAATAGAAGGTGCTTCCAGACAAGGACAATATACTAAGACACTTTTCTCCAGGAAAATAGCTTCGTCTATCATATGCTCAAAGACAAGGCACATTACGCATATCTGGGCCTGACGGTTGCAAATGACGAGTTTTTATGGATGGACAATACGACTTTTGATTACCATAACTTTGGTAACTGCTTCATGGTTCATTGAAAACGGGGACTTTTCTGATGTGCAGGGTTAAGGGTGTATGTAGAGAGAAATGTTCAAAAGGGGGTAAGATAGACAGAGTTTGCTGAGGAAGGGCAAGAAGAGTTAAAGCAAAGTAATCGAGTGTTTTGTACGAGATATAGTGTGGACCCCGGCCAGCTTCCCATAGGTACCTGCGCGACGCACCCGCAACGCACGCCTTCAGTGCGCCTCCTGTCCTAGCTTCTGATGGAAATCTTCCTTTCTCTCTTTTTTTTCGTTTTTGGTGTACTATATTCCCTCTATTTCAGGTATAAACAATTCGCAATGACCGGTGACGAGATTTCACGTGCTCTAATAGTTCTAAGACCTTCAGTCTTGTGTAGTAGTCTTACGTTTTCCCTTTTTTCTCTGAAAAATTGAGATCTGATTGGATATTAAGGTAATATTCCTTCAAAAGCTTGTTGTATAAAATAAGAGTTTCTTTCCGTTTGATGTGTAAGGTGTAGACAGTGTCTCAAGTCAAAATTGAGCCTTCCGAGAAGCCAATAGGCATTTGTTTACTGAAATGTCCACTTTTTTTGAGATTTTTAACCACTCTAGTTTCTACATCTACGAAGAGAAATGTTTTAAGAATGTTGTTGTTCTTTGATTTCTTCCCGTATACTTATCACAACCTATCCATTAGTGCAAGTTCGGAATATGCATCCATTGATTGAATTTGAGGTACTCATGGAGGCTGCCTGCGTTTTGTTCTTGCATACGTCTCTTTCGAGGTGAACCTAGGGGTTTCCACTTTACATTTTTCTCCTTTGTGAGCATAAATATGCTCTACTGCTCATAAGTGAGTCGAGAAGCATTAAGAAGTGCGCGCGCTGCATGCGCGCAGCGGAAGTACCTATGGGAACCTGGCCGGGGCCCACACTATAACAAAACAAGATAGAAAATCTACAAAAGCGAGGTTGCGTGCAAATGCATTCAGAGGACGTTCCTCTTCTAGCAATCAAAACTACTAGATACAAGAAGTTTGTAGTTCCCGCTAAAACTTCTTTCCAAGGTCAATTCATCCGTTTTAGTGCATCACAAAGATTAAAAACTGTACATTATTCCAGTAACAAAGCATGAACCTTCCTATAGCTAGGTTTGTATTCGATAAAAATCTGCGTCTTCGTGCTTTAATTTTCACCATTCTTCTTTATCGACGAAAGGCAATGTTAGCTTGTTTTGCTAACAATAAGTAATACATGAGGAAAACTAGACCTGCATTTCTAAATAAAGAATCTCCATCAGGCTAATCTGGACGCTGCGTTTATGCAATTCCTTAATTGGTGGAGATTATTTATTTAGACCCAACAAGCGGTACCTACAATAAAGTTCATGTTTGTTTGCCGTAGGGTTACTGCCTCTGGAAGCTCATGAGTCGCTTCACAGGTGAGAAAATTCAATGCCGTTCACGATGAGGTTAGATAGAGGAACCGGCGGTCTTATCGCTATGTGACAAAAACAGTTATCTGAGGAAAACATTTATTGAAAGTTTTAGTAGCCCTTTCGTATTTACGTTTAGACTGCCAACAGAAGCTGGTCTCATAGTTTTTTAATGAAATGTCTCGAGTTTCCAGGTGTTAACAATACAGCCCTTGGTCAGTGTGTGGCTATGTGTCTGAAGAAAGAAATTGTTGATGCCGCTGAATGGATTAGTGCACCATGCGATCACGGTCTACCTTTCGTTTGTCAGCGAGGTTTGCAGGAAACTCCTTAGCGATGACATGTCATTTCCTTTTTAAATTCCAAAACACTTCGTAACGTTGCTCCTCAAAGCTGACAGAGAGAGGGAGCAATTATGCTGGAAAAAGCACGAGCTTGACAGAAACGATTAACAATAACAACAGAAAGAAGTCCTTACCCCTCACAAAAAGTTTGCTACTCAGCAAACTTCCAGGATCGCAATTTTTTGCCGAAACTTTGCTTAGAGGATGTATGACCCGCTGACGCGAATGTCGCATTGATATCGCAAATATAGCCTGATTTTACTGTAGGTGTACATTAGATGGATCAAAATTGTGCAGATGGATAACTTTAATCTGTAAAAGCTGGTGACGATAATATATAGGCATCTTGCAACCTATATCCCGCCCAGATATTAGGTTTGCAACTGAGTTTTGCAACTTCCCCGTAGCTTTCCTCTTTTTTTTGGCACTACATAGATTGTGACATATGCTACGGAAATGCTCATACTTGCTCTTGCTCTTTCGGAAGCCAAGCTAGTTGAGTACCTTTTTTTAAGCTACGAAACTCAGAATTTAACGAGGCTTTGCGCGGGGGGGGGGGATGATCGACATGCTGAACACGGATATCATACGCACTTGTTCTATGATAGATGAATCATATCTCTTGACCTCTTCAATGCAAAATGGATAACATTTTTGTAATTAGCTTGTTAAAAAACCTCTTTAGACAAAGGTTCAGCAAGATCTGTAGCCAACCTGCCGCAAGAATGTGACGGCGAAATTCGGCATGTGTGGCGGCATCTTACATCATAATTTTCATAATATCAACGAATGAATGCGCCATTTCAAGAAGATCAAAGTTATACCATTTGATTTGAGTGGCTTAGCTCTATATGGCGAAGCTTCGTGACCTAATGAGGCTACGTAACAATCATAGAGCAATGGCGGGAAAGAGACGCAGGTGCGTCACGGACGCAAACGGCCCCAATTAGGTCACAAAGCCCCGCCTTCCAGAAGCCAAGCCAGTTGAATGCTAGGGCACCGTCTAAACAAGGAGAGCAGAGATGGCCAAAGAAGCTATCGTCATTGGCACGCATATAAGCCTTCGGAAAAGCTACGTCGGTTACAAAGGTTGCTTAATTGCCAAGCTAATAAAAATTTTTGCAAAACCTTTACAGTCTTTTGGACAGTTAGCAGAAAAAAACCCCTAAATGGGTCTTATCGACGATCAATATCTCTGCAGATTGTAAGAGCCAGTGATAAAAATAGAACAAATCGTGCATTATCGTAATGCACATCTTTTGAATTCGCTTTCACCTCGTAAGTGAACAGTTATTCACGAAAACAATAAACAACCTCTAAGGTAGTAAGCCTTCAAGTTGCTCAAATCGTCGACAATTTCAAATAACTATATCAGTAAATAACGAATATTCAAATAAATCCAAATATCTGATTTTTCTTTGAATGAAACTGATTTACTAAATCGGGCACATAACTGAAGACTATGTGTTGAATCGTGTACAAATGAGTATTTTGATTGGAATATAATATTTAAGGGCAGAGATGGTCGTTTGGTGCACTTGTTTCTAACTAAAAAGGTCGCGGATACGCTTCCGCGACTAATTTCTTTGGCAAAGCTCTTGTTCATGAGTACAGCGTCAGACTGCTCGTTCAGTGGAAGCACGCGTCAAGCAGGTTGAAGGAGATCCCCGTCGCATCACAATGCTCTTTAATGTTCCAAGAAATCTTCGAATTAAAGCTAGGGAGTTTCTCCGGAGGCGTTGAGCAAAGCCTGACGAATGCGAGCAGTATGCTAGGGCACCGTCTAAACAAGGAGAGCAGAGATGGCCAAAGAAGCTATCGTCATTGACACGCATATAAGCCTTCGGAAAAGCTACGTCTACACTCAACGTTGGATCTCTCCAAGCTCGACACCGGGAAGTAGATCTTCTCAAAAGACGCAAAGTAGACATCGCTTGCCTTCAGGAAACCTAATGGAAAGGAGAAAAGGTACGAGACATCGGCGACGGCTTCAAGCTTTCGTACAAGGAAGCGAGCAGTAGCAGAAATGGTGTCAAGATCGTGGTTTCCGAAACGCTGAGATAAATGGTGTGGATCAGATAAACGGTTTCATGGAAATAAGAGTAGATATTGAAAAGTAGAGGTTTTGATTGATAACGGCATATGCTTCACAAAGATTGCGCAAAAGCTGCGAAAGAGGAGTTCTTCCAAAAGCTCGATAACTACATTAGCGCAATACCACAAGAAGATGCTGAATGGGACATATCTCAACGAGTAAGAGAGCAACAAAGTAGCTTTCGTAAAGCCACGGAAATCACGGATAGGGCATGCGAACTAAGGCGTAACGTCGAAGGGAAGCGTAATCTGGAGGATTTTGCAACGGCTCATGACTTTGCATTGCAAACTAAGTGGATGAGTTCCTGGAAGATGCGTCAGGATGTGCTTCAACGCGAGGGACAGCAAAGTCATTCCAAGCGAAGGCTGCCTACCACAAAATAGGCCGCTGCATTTAGAGTCGACATCCCATCGACAAAAGAAGAAAAGCGATGGCGAATGGTAGGGAGCGCAACAGATGGTGGAGGCTCAACGACACCCTTCAAGCCAAAGCAGCAATGGAGTCAGCTCTTCTTGTTAGTTGCTTGAGCGAAGTTCAAGATTGGTACAGAACTTTATCGCACAGAATGACAGACTAACGTTTCGGCGAACTCGCCTTCTTCAGAGTCTGAAAAGTCGAAGACACATAAGTAAACTATCCGACCAAACACCTCGTCGACTACAGAAAGGAGCCCAACCCTCTAAGAAAAACAACAGCCTTAACCAAAACCAAGATTAAGCCAGTGCTCACCTTAAGAGATGAAAAGTTGGTGGGTGCAGACCACTTATGTCAAAAGCTGTACCGCCTTACTTTTATAGTTAACTAGTGACCCGGTTCTGACCTGACCTCATTATTCAAAAGCCACAGAGGCTCTGATAAGAAGACAGCTCGTTAGTAATGGCTAGGCACTCGTCCTTCCGGTTGATTTTTGGATTTTGGGCGGCTATCCAAAACGCTTCGAGTGTCTTGCGCGCTAGGATCTCGGGTTCACGCGCCAGGATTCGAACCTGCACTCCCACCTCCGCGTCGTCATGGCTGAGCCTGCGATGCATGCCTAGCGGAGTAGCTGCGTTGCCCTTGCTGAGTCCATCTAAGTGTTCTTTGATGCGCGTGCATAGTCTGCGGAGTCAGCTCTGCCAGAGACTGAAGAAGAAACAGAACATTTGTGGATGCATCTGAAGAGCAATAGAAAGGCTCGGCACGCGTTGGTTCAAGGAATTTTTGAGAACAAAGTCTCCCACGACTTCTTTAAGTCTTGCGAAGTCCGAATTGACGTCAACATCAACGGAAAAACCTCTAATCAATCAACATAACAACAAAGGAAACAAGCACCTTTGAGTTCAAATTTCTTTTGTGCCGTATAGGTTTGGGATATGGTCTTTATTTCTTCCATCACGGCCTTAGTTTATCTTCCTTAGCGGCCTGAATGGTCCTAAACGTCATCCGCAACTGCAGGACCGTAGTAAACCTCTGAAATAAGTCGGAATCTAAAGAAGCCGAGGACATGACGTGTCTGAAGTGCATGCTGCTCACGACCATGCCTTGGTCGTCGCAAAATTTGCGGCCGCACGCGTGATCGAACTTTTCGATGAACAGCGCGCACTGATTGTGCTATGCGCACAGGTTTTTACGTAGAGCAGTAAGACTAAGACCAACGGCGCTATATGGGAGCGAATGCTGGCCCTACACTTGTTAAGTAAGGTCGGCATAATGGAAACGCAAAGATGGACCGTAGAGTTACCATGCTGGACCAAATCACGAATGATACAATACGAGCATGATGAAGGTTGCGCCTTTGAGAAGATGCAAGAAAGACGTCTGCGATGTTCTGGACAAGTGATTCGGAGAGGTGGAGACCACATAACCAGGTTGGTCATGACAATGAACGTAAAAGGAAAGAGGCTAAGAGGAAGACCTGAGTTGCGATGGCTCTGAGTTAGTGCAAATATGAGAGAACTTGAGCGAGCTTTGAATCAGGAAGAATGTGGAGAACTTACGGGAGCAGCAGAGCGCATAACAGGAAGAATGCAATTTAGAAAACTGAATAATTATTCGATTCGGTTTTATACTAGTGAGTACACTTCGGAATATTCGAATTTTTTTTTCGAGTAATTGAATAATCGAATATATTCGGAATTCAAAAATATCGAATAATCGAATTTCGAATATTTTCAAAAACAAAAAATTTCGAATATTCGAATATTGAATATTTTCGGAATCAATGCCGAACAATCGAATATCGAATATTTTCGAAAAAAGAAAATCATCGAATAATCGAATATCGATTATTTTCGAAACGAAAAAATTTCGAATAATCGAATATATTCGAGAAAAAAATCCGAATAAACGAATACTTTGCATTGACTATGTCGAGTATTCAAACAAATTTTGATCGCACGACGATGGACTCCATATAGTGGTAGGTTGAACAACAAACAATTTTCGCTTATACAGGGTGTCCCAAAAGTAAGTACATACTTTTCAATCATCAATATCTCTCTTCCCATTGTGTCTTTTTCCGCCATTCAGATACCTTCTGTTCTGTAAAGTTCTGTAGAGGAGGCCTCAGCTTAGATTCAAAGTATGGAGGTACTCACCGATCTCTCTTCGTTACTGAAGGATTACGATATGAACTTCCAGCATGTGGAACTATTGTGGAATATGCCATCTGGCAAAATTTTTAAAAAATCTGAAAAATCGTGGTTTTCGCGCACGCTGTTACCGCTACACAACTTTTTACGAGTGTTTTAAGCTTTTTTGACGGTGTAATCACATTTTTGACAGATACTGGGAATTCGGTTATTACGGTCTACCTGTGATAACTTTTATAAGATGCATCGCAGTAAGGTTGAAACTTCAAAATTGAAATCAGCGGCTTCCATTGCCATAGCATAGGGGTTTTTGGCTTGCTTGGTTTTGCTCCGAGGCAGAATATGGCTTCCAGTAGCCCAAAATCCTTGTCGAAGTTCCTACAGTAATCCTACAGTAATGAAGAGAGGACGGCGATTTTGCTCGATACAGTAAATTCAAGTTGAAGCCTCCTCTACAGAATGCTACTTGAGTGGCGGAAAAGGACTTAATGGGAAGAGAGGTATCAACGATTGAAAAGAGTGTACTTACATACTTTTGGGACACCCTGTATAAGGCTGTCCGGAAATAAATGCAGGTTTTGAATTCCAACCGCAATAAGTCATACAATTCTCATTTTTAAGTAGGCTGCAAGACACCATTCGATAGAACAAAGCAGGCTCTACAAGATAGCTATCTTATTTAAGCAACAGCTCTGATCCACCAGAGTTTCGAGCCAAAGATTAAAAAGATTCAACTGCCCAAAAAATTGAGAAAAATCGTAACTCGGTTCATAAAAACCTACAAAAATTCTAACTTGCTCACGTAAACACAATCCACATAGGGCATCTATATACGGTTGCCGTATTTTTTTTTGTTAGAAATCAAGAAAACGGAAATTTTCGTGCATTTGCCAAAGTGGTGCTGTGCCGTTCCCACACAAGTAGTTGTATACTACAAACTTGTAGAAGTACAAACGTAAATTTCCAGCTCCCTATAAGCATTAGTTCTCATATCGAATACAGTTTTCCCTTGTCATGTGGTCCAAGCTGAAATTCAAATTTTTCGAAAACTAAAGCTTGTAGAGAGCTGGAAATTTACGTTTGTACTTCTACAGGTTTGTATAATAGTATACAACTACTTATGTGGGAACGGCACAGCACCACTTTGGCAGATGCACAAAAATTTCCGTTTTCTTGATTTCTAACAAAAAAAAAAATACGGCAACCGTATATAGATGCCCTATGTGGATTGTGTTTACGTGAGCAAGTTAGAATTTTTGTAGATTTTTATGAACCAAGTTACGATTTTTCTCAATTTTTCGGGCAGTTAAATCTTTTCAGTCTTTGGCTCGAAACTCTGATGGATCAGAGCTGTTGCTTGAAGGCAGCATCCCACCAGACTGGGGGTACCTGGCTCTGGTAGTAATGTGATAGTAGACCCCCTAACTAAGCGACGACAGAAGTTTGCAGCGCGAAAGGGGGTCTACGAAGCCTACAAATGGCCCCCCAAGTGGCCCGAATCTTACGTTAGGCTCGGGCGAGTGCGAGATGCATGCAAGGTAGAGACGCTGAGTCGCTGCGGGACCCTGCGCTCATGACTGTGTGCTATACTTGGGTCCGAATCGAATAGAAATTCGATCATTCGAATAAAACATTCGAATATATTCGATTCGAAAATTCGATATTCGGAGTTTTTCCATTTTCGAATAATATTCGAAATTCGAATAATTGAGTAGACGGGGTTTCGAATAAAATTCGAAAATCGAATAATCAAAAAACAGGATTTCAAATAAAATTCGAAAACTCGAATAATCAAAAAACGAGGATTCGAATAATATTCGAAAACTCGAATAATCGAAAAACGGGTTTTCGAATACATTTTATTCGAATGTTTTATTCGAATGTTTATTCGAATTCGTATTCGAATGAACTCCGTATACAAATTATTCGAGTTTGTTGCAGAGCCAACTGTGAGTACCAAGCTCGCTTCGTTTTCGTATTTTTTTACAAGACCAGGTAATGCACCTTTTTTGCAACCGTAACGACCTTTGAACTGTATGGAAAGTCGCAGTCCTCCGACTGCTTGCGACATTAAAAAAATAAATGTGGATTTTGATTAATGCTTTTTCGATCAATGAGTTACAGATGTCTTCAGATGTAACGCCAGCTCACCACAGATGTATAGCGTGTGCAAGCCTCATTTTTAAATTTCAGCTCCAGCCAATTTCATTTGCTGCTACTCTGCTAAACTGCCCTTGAAATGTAGTGGACGCCTGACAAGTGAGGTCTGCTGTCGAACAAAGCGGCAGGATCAAAGTGCACAAATGCGGTTACCCTACGGTGCATAACGCGCAAGGATCACGAAGATGCACTGCATGCTACTACTGAATACCTATAGATCAGTGGAAATCGCTGATGATTATTTTTGTACTAATTTTTAATCTATTCTCAAAAACAACTTGTACTGATTTCCCATGAAATCCCATTTGTTCATTTGAATGAATCCAGACAGCTGGCTGCTAACCTTAATTTTGCTATGAATCTGACATGCCTCTGAACAGGCCTTTTAAGAAAATCTCTAATTCAGTCTCGAATCTTTCTGGACGTCGAAGTAATCAAAGTAAACTTTATTGATTTAATTAGAAAAAAGCATTACAAAGCAAAGAGTCGAGAGTTTATCGATTTTATCGATTTTTGAGAAACTTTGAGCTACGGAGCTGGGAGTTGGTACAGGGGGGGGGGGGTAAGTGAGGGTGCTGATTATGAATAAAAATTTTTTTATCGATTTTATCGATTTCTGGGGAACTTTGAGCTACGGAGCTGGGACTTGGTACAGGAGGGTAAGTGAGAGTGCTGATATAAACAAAATTTTTGTTTATCGATTTCACCGATTTCTGGAAAAGCTTGAGCTAGGAGTTGGTGTAGGGAATATGAGGGTGCTGATTATGAATGAATCGGTTTAGCCAGAAATGTCAGCAAGTTTTAGATATGTTGCAGTAGTTATTCGAAAAATCATTCGAATATCTATTCGAAATTCGAATCCCAATGTTCGAATATATTCGATATTCATTCATTCGATATTCTTGATTTTCCGAATTTTTTCGAAATTCATTCATTCGAGTTTTTTTCATTTTCGAATTTATTCAATATTCGTTTATTCGGGTTTTTTTCATTTTCGAATTTATTCGATATTCGTTTATTCGAAATTTTTCATTTTCGAATTTATTCGATATTCATTCATTCGATGAAAAATTTTCGAATTACCCAAGTATACTGTGTGCGCTATACTCTGGCCTTGCAAATCGACATTGCTGTGTGGTCGGCGTTCGGGCCTACCGTAAGATTCGGGCCACTTCGGGGGCGATTTGTAGACTTCGTAGACCCCCTTTCGCGCTGCAAACTTCTGTCGCCGCTTAGTAAGGGGTCTACTTTTGCACTACCACCAGAGCCAGATACCCCCCCCCCCCAATCTGGTGGGACGCTGTCTTTAAGCAAGATAGCCATCTTGTAGAGCTTGCTTTGTTCTATCGAAGGTGTCTTGCAACCTACTTAGAAATAAGAAGTGTATGACTTATTGCGGTTGGAATTCAAAACCTGCATTAATTTCCGGACAGCCTTATATAACAATCGAAAATGTGACGCTATTATGTAGTTATTCGATTGCATTAAAATATTGAATAGTCGAATAACTGTTGAAAGTAGATATTCGAATGTTTGAACATATTCGAAAATCAAGAATTTCGAATAACCGAATAGTCAAATAAATTCGAAATCAACAAATCTCGAATAAACGAATATCTCATATATCCGGGAATTTAAAATTTTCGAATAATCGAATTTCGAATAAATTATTCGAATACTTCACTCAAATACCCGAATATTTATTCGATACATATATACATATATATATATATTCCAAAGTATACTAGTGACCTGACATAATACTTCGGCCGAAACTTGGTGAGGAACATCTGATCGGTACGCTAAACAGCAGTGGTGAAGGACATTGAACTATAGAGTTATAGACTGTAAAGGATTATAGAGTTACTCACAAAATAACTTATTCCAGCACGAGGAGCATGTTTCAACATCACGTCATTCTCTGAGCTTCCATCACCAACAATGGCACCCGGCTCCTGTGATACACCTCAATTTTTTGAGCAAAACGGCACGGTTTGTTAGAATTGGTTTACAGGAATAGTTCCGTAAGTCAAGAACTAGTCGCAGGTTTATTCGCCCGGCTACCCAGAATTTTATCGCGGATTTGAACCTTGCTTCTATGTTATGACGGTGTCTCCAGGCAAACTAGTTCGGATTCGCTTTCCACATCTCAACATTCACCCTGAGAGCTCAATCAAGCTTTATAACTCCGTTATCGATACCATACCTTTTGACACGTGGGTTTCTAAAGTTTTTCTTCATTATCAAAAAAGTCTTTTCAGTGTGCCACTTCGAACTCCGCCAACGAAGTATTTCCAATCATCCACAAACGTAATGAAAATGGTCTTTGTTCCACCACCAAAATCACAAACTCCCTGGTACAATCCAGTCGAAAAGCCAAGCGCATGGAAAGTGGAATTTTCAGAAATATAAGCAAGGTTTTTCCTTTTATAGCTTCAAATTGGGGCTACTTGAACATAGCGAATGTATGTCACAATTATAATTTAGATTTTGCTTATTGTTTATTTTCAGGCGATTTCTTCAGACAACAGCTTCTCGGTGAAGCACGTGTGCCATCTTATTTCTTGATAATATATAGGGTGTACCAAAGAATATGTTCAATATTTGTTTCTTAATATCTTTGCTCTGTCCTTCGCAGCCTTCTAGGTATCACCTTATAGAGCAGGCTTCAAGTTAGATTTATGGTACCGAGCAAATCCTTCGCCCTTCGTTACTGTAAGATTACGGTAAGAACTTCTAGCAAGGTGCCAATGCTAATTTACTGCTTTTAAAAAATCATCTCAAACCTTTTTTGATGTTTTCAGATGCGCTATTTCCAATAGATAACTTTTCCATGTTTGTAAAGTGGTTTGGATATGTTAGCAGGTTTTTGCCTCTGTGAAATACTTTGTTGTATCTCGTAGATTTGGAACGGTGGTCATCAGCAACTCTAAGTTACTCTAAAAATTTTTTAGTTCTTTAGAAAGTTTTCTGGGCAAGATTCGCCTTCACACTGTAAATCTAAGCTGAAGCCGACTTTACAGAATTGTATCAAACTAAAAATCAACGAGAGACATCAAGGCAAAAAAGATATAAACGATCAAACCATAGAGAAATTGTTGTGGACATTCTTGCCATTGTTAAGATGTTATCAATCACCTTGTAATAAAGGTAATGCCTTTTTTTCAAATTACGAATAAAGTCGTTGTCACAGTAATCTTCATTTGGAAAAGAGCCAACAGCATATAGTGCATTTGCGCAGCATTGGAACATGGCTGGCAACAGGTCACCTCTCGATTTATCCCAATATTAGCAAATCATTGGGAAAACGGTCAATCTCTACCCCAGTCACATTATGAAGTACCTTTTTACGGGAAAAATCAGTTTGAGAAGGATTATCGTTCAATCGTGTGGTTTATTCTGCATAACCCAGCTTGATCTAGTTGTGTGACTCTTTTCAAATAATTCCGAGATAACATTGAAAATGGGTGAAATGAATCTTCAAGTCTTAAATAATCATTTATCTAATGCTGCAAACACAAATATTTCGCATTATTTGTAACATCTGCTCAACTGAAATCTCTCCACTTTTGAAAATACAATTTCCAAAAGAAAACTGACACGGTTGTTAAGCCAGCCGCCGGGTAAAATTGGGATTTGAACTTTCGCGGTCTCGTGGAGTATCGTAAAAACTCCTTGGATGAAAACAATAACAGCCTGCTCATCTCAAAAAATCATCTTCATTTTCCCAACATCTCCCTCACTCCTCCATAAAATTTCTATGGCTATCACTAACACTAATGTATCTGCGAACATTGCTGTTTATGAAAAATTCTCTGCGAATAAACAGGACAAGGCAATTCGCAAACTCTT
>CATQJL010000001.1:98506566-98582792 GCA_958299035.1 Cylicocyclus nassatus | reverse complement strand
TGGCGCTTAGTTGTAGAAGCGCAAATCATCGGAATCTTACCACTTTGAGTGCTCCTGCCCCTACGCTTTTCATATTCCACGCTTTCTCTCTGTTGCCGCCGGTGGATAGTTCGATCTCATTCATCATATTTATGTCTATATCATTATCTTGTCGCCGTAATGTCATCCTGTTGAACCATTAATTCGCAAAAGTTTCTTTCCGGGGTGTTTTCCTCTGACTTTGGTTGCATCCAGTTCCTGCAGGTGTGCAATTTGTTTACTTTTTGAATATGCTTTTGCTTCAATCTTCTTCTCGGCTATCGCTTCAATCTTCTTCTCGGCTACCATATCTGAATTGCATTCTACTATCTCGCGAGTTTGCCGATTTGATTCGCGGAGTGGGTTCTTCTAAGTTTGACAATGGCTCACAATCGATTTAGACAAAGCAGATTGCAAAATTGAAATGTGGGCACCGATAGGATGCAATGGGCGGCAACATAACAATGAACACGTGAGAAACGAACTACACACTGGCGGCAACAGAAGAGAAAGCGCAGAAGATGAGAAGCATAGGCAGGGACACTCAAAGTAGTAAGATTCTGATACTTTTGCGTTTCTATAACAAAAGCGGGGCAGCGGCAGTTGCGGGCTGCTACGGGCTGCTAGCGGCCGCTACGGTATGGTATGAAGGCTCCCTCAGATGCATGAGCGGATTTCCGGAAAACTTTGATGAAAAAGCGCCTTCGGAGATAAAGCTAATGGGGTCGGGCGCAACCCCTTAAAAGGTCAGGTCGCCTGAGCTTTCGTACCCTTGCGCCTGACCCCTAACCTGTTTTCAGAATTCAGAAATCAGTCCATTCCTGGTACGAGTATTGAGCTCATAGCCTTTTCTTGCCTCGTGAAAATTTGGAGCGAAACACTCCACCTCTGAGGAAACTCTGGCTTGTTAATACACATGCAATTCACACCAAAATCCGCCAAAATTTGTGCCTGATCGCTCAACTTTGGCGATGAGATGGAAATGCGGAAAGTATCATCTGTGCCCACCACGTGCTCTCTTTTCCGTAGCAATTATGTACGCAGCAGCGACTATGTACACGTGGGGTTTGCACAGCGATACAGATCGATGCGGCAAATTTGTACTTTTAGGCTGGGTTCATACTGATCCCTATGTACCGGAACTGCTCCGGAACTGTGCTGCATGCGCTGCAACCGCCCGCCGCACGCGTTTTAAACGGCGGGAGCTGGAGAACTTTGACCGTTTTTTAAACGGCTTTTCTTCCAAATTCCTCTCATTTTGGCCTTATTTCTCTACCCCCGCTTCCCTTGTTGATTATAGAACTTCGAACTTGCAGCGGAGGTAGAAGATTGGCGTTTTTCCTTTCTGCATATCCGAAAAATGTCGGTTCTTGCGCTTGTCCATTCACGCTTCGCTATTTTTGCTCAGGCCTACTTCATGTGTTCTAGAGCCCTGTCTATGTCCCTTTAAATACAGATGCGAGACTACGTACCGCCTTTCTAGAAAACATGAAGTAGGCCTGAGCAAAAATCACGAAGAGAGAATGGACAAGCGCACGGGAGCCCATCTTCCTGAATACATAAAACAGAACAGCGTCCAATCCTCAACCCCGCTTCAAGTTCACAGCTTTTCTCATTACAAGGAGAAGCGGGCTAGAAGAAAGAACGGAGAAGCAACGATGTGGAAAAAGTAAAGGGGAGAGAATGCCCAAAAATGAAGCTCATCAGAATACAAGACTCCCAATTTATGCAATCTCAGAGTTGCCCGCATTTCCTACGAGGCGAATGGCTATGGAAACAACGGCTTCCTGGAACAAATGGAACAGCAGCGGCTTCCTGGAACAAATGGAACAGGTCTGAGTATAGCGAAGAGAAAATGTACGAGCACAACAGTATACGTTTTGTCGCATACGCTCACACATGAAAATCAGCTTCGTTCGAAGTTTTGCTGAGTATAAAGGGGGTAAATGAATAATCCCAAAATGAGAAATCTGGAAGAAACCCGTTGAAAGCGGTCATTCTTTAACTCCCGCCGTACAAAACGCGTGCGGGGCGGCTGCAGCGCATGCAGCACAGTTCCGGAACAGTTCCAGCATAGTGCGGGAACAGTTCCGGTACATGAGTCAGTATGAACTCAGCCTTACTAAACGTGAAAGGTGAGGGCGCATGCGTCAACTGCAATCTTGTGAACTTTTGTGCGGACAATAATTGAAATTGCCTTATAGGGAAGGTCGTTCCATATATGGATAAGATCGGGCTATCTGTTATATCAGTGCGGCACACCTTTGCTTCACAGATAATTGCATCGTTTATTTATGTGCATTGTGCGTGCTTGCATCATGATTGCTTTTGAACTCACCGCGCAGTGCTGGCCATTACGAATAAATGTAAATAAATAAACAACTACTCATTTTAAAAGCGTTTCTATGTACGATCGCTAAAAGAAGGGAATCTTTGTGCCGAAGAATAAATACAAGTTGCTACCAAATGCATCATGGCTTGGTAGTCACCATAAGGGCAGTGAAACACCGTTAGCTACATCACTAGGAAATTCAAGATTAGATAAAACTGTCCCAATCGGCATTCACGCAAACATTTTTTTAACGTCGCACAAAAAATGATTTTTTTGGTTATTTTTGACCAAACTGATAACTTGAAGATATGCATTCCAAACAAATTCATAATTTCGCAAAAGTTCAGAGGCATCACTCCGTATCCGGACCCGTTCTTTCAAGAAAGGGTAATTATTCTTTTTCTTGTACCAAATTTCGTGGAATCTTTACAAGATGAAGAGCCACCCTCTTGCCACGTACCAAAAAAAT
Source organism: Cylicocyclus nassatus (assembly GCA_958299035.1). Classification (NCBI taxonomy): domain Eukaryota; kingdom Metazoa; phylum Nematoda; class Chromadorea; order Rhabditida; family Strongylidae; genus Cylicocyclus; species Cylicocyclus nassatus. Next base: position 98,579,973 of record CATQJL010000001.1, on the reverse strand, counting down.
TACCATAACACTCACATGTTCAACAGTTTATTTTAACCTACCTATCAATGTAAGTTCAATTTGTTTTCATTCGAAAATAACCCCCTTTTCAAAATACAAATTTATATTGAGCTTTAACGTTATAAAAGTGACATTCTGTGTTTAATAAACATATCAGGCTTCACCAAAACAGAGAAGTGGGCTATTGTTCTATAGTGTAAGCGAAGAAACAATTGGCAGTCATGTACTTTAAGCCATCATATTCTTCCCCGGCTAAATTTGCCTGGCGAAAACAATGTGGAGAGCAGGACTTAATCAAATCATTGCTGAAAGCTACCAAAATGTATTAAACGTTTGTAACAGTTCTGCTTTTAAAAATCCCCCAAACAGCTTTCGAGTCATATGAAAAGCTCTCTTACCTCACCGGAAATGATTTTGAAAAACATCAAACTGGCCTCAAACGTGTTAATTTTAATCTTGACATGTGGCAAGGAGACAGTCAAGATTTATGAAAAAATTTCTAGCTTGAAGCAAGCATTTCATGAGAAGTTTTCAAAAAAATCATGCTAACAGCATGTGCTAAGCGAAACGTTGGCTGAAATGCTTGGTTGTAACTCGCTCACAAATCGCTCTAGGCAGACAAGCAGACACACACAAAGTTAAGTAAACAGCCTTAGCCCGACTGTAGGTTATATGCAGACTTCATTCAATTTCGTACGAATTTGGAAAGAAAACTAAAAAACAAATAAAAAAAAAGACGCTACTTATTTCCTCTAATTTGAAAACTTGGATGCCGATGACAAAAGTCTACAAAAGCTTCGCAAAATTTAAGTTAGAGCTGTAGCAATTTCGTCCCTGGATGGCTGTAGTACAAAGTTTCTAATTTGGCTTTGTACTGTAGCCTAATTTTAGTAGGCGAGGAAGTGACTGTGATACATCCCCGCCTACTGTTATCAACTGATTGCAGAATTTTTAATATGATTTGCAGAGCGTGTTTCACGGTTCAAATAGTTCTGATTTTCTGTTGTTATGTTCTTAAAGGCAGGAAAAAAAGCGCTATGAGGAACCCATATCCGGGCTTTTTAGCTGGCTTTTTAGCTTTAGCTTGAAAATGGCAAAAAATGAGATTTTCCAAAGTTTTCCACGCAGTTAGTGAAATTACGCTGGAAGTCTTTCGCATCCCGCTTCCCTCGCTCCGGGCCCGCTTACACGCAATTTCCACTGAATGCGGACGTGGACTCCGCAAAAAAGCTCATTTTTCCAATTTTCATGGGCTGAAAAGCCTACAATACCACCCGTAATTTGTGAAAAAAAAATGGCGGCGGCACTTAACTTACGCGGCGCCGCCGAAGTTAGGTGACTTTTGCCGCGTCGCGCGGCAAAAGTCGGCGGAAAAAGCGGCCAAAGTCACCTAACTTTGTCGCGCAACGCCTAACTTTTTATAAAAAAAGACCTTATCTTGATTCAAAATTCATGAATTCTATATATAAGAGTACCATTCAACTCAGCTCGGCGAGGCGCATCTTCCAATATACGGATGTGCCTAGTTGTGGGATATAAGTTTCTTTCCTGGAATTTAAATGTAAATGGACCATTCAGTGTGCTTATTCCAGAGGCTACGTACACATTCTATTGAGCACAGCAGAAATAGGGCAGGTATAGTTTAAGAGCTCATTCTGCATGGATATATGTGAAACTGGGCAGCTCATTCTGCATGGATATGTGTGAAAGTGGGCTTTTCTCGGCGAAGTATGACGGGTCCCAAAATGCAGGAAGACAAAGGGAAATGGTTGGAAATCGCATGAGAAGCACATATCGCGGAATGCCGCGCGTGCTGTGCAATGTACAATACCACTCACAGAACGGGAATTGCGCGAAATTCCAGAAATTTCGCGATTCCGGATTATCGCAAATTATGCGCCATAACTTCCTTCGGAATTAATATATTCTAAATTCGAAAGCAGCACTGTGTTCATCTCGTGAAGGCGAATCTTTCTACGTACATCATGTCATCTATATCTTGTTTTCAGTTTTCTCAAATTGTTCTGAGGAGGTCCCTTTGCAAGTATGTAACGCAGCGCCTATCCAACTTGAAAGCTTCCAGTAAGCACCATTCGATAGTGCTCTTCTTGTGCATTATAGTGCGCTAGTAAGCTGCCGCAGACTTCTTTTCAAAAGAGAAAAAAGCGTTGGTAAATTCTGGAAAAATCACTCGTTTCCAGATTCTACTTGCCGTAACTTTCTTTGGAGTGGATATTTTCTGAATCCGAAAAATGCATTGTGCTCAGCTCATCAAGGCAAATCTTTCGGTATGCAGAATGTCCTTGATATCTCGATTTCAGTATTCTCAAAACTTTCTGCGGACGTCTCTTCGCAAAGGTGTGAAGCAGCGCGTATTGCCCCCAGTACATTCAGAAAGAAATTTTCAATAGTACTTCTTTTGTAGATTATGGAGCGCTAGAAAGTAGCCGCACACTCCTTTTCAAAGGAGTTAGAAGGGCTGGTGAATTCTGGAAAAATCATGTCCTTCTAAATTTTTCTCAACGTAACTCTAAAATATGAAGCTCTCTTGCTAAGCAGATGTGATTTTCGTAATCAGCAGGTCGGATAACCCTTACAGGCAAGTTTTCCAAGATGTTCGAGTAATTTCATTTTTTCTCGTTTTACGCTCTGAAGCTGCCCGATGGATTTTGGTCAAAATGTTCATGCTCTTAAATTGTAAGGAAACTTCGCTTATAGAGGTTTTCGAACACGCTCTTTACGAAAATCGTGGTCTTTGAGGATTGCAGGGTCTTTTTGGTGAGATACGGTGAGGTGACTGTAACTGCATCACGAAAGTGCGTAAATTGGCCCGCACTTCTCGTGTATCTGTCAGCAACCTTGCCTGCTTGCTTTTCTCAGCCAAAGTTACTAGGAACTGCGCTACCGAATGGTGCATGAATCAGGCTCTAGTCTGTAAAAATCACCGAGTTACGAGCCTATGAAAACACGTTCTCATGAATTTTGCCCAAAATCTAAAGATCGCAAATCTCGTCGAAATTCCACCGTGAGCGCTTGTATGACACTCGCATTGCGGATATTGTGTTCGCTTCGCCCAAAAACTCCCACTGTATTGAATATGGTACTTGCATATGCTTCAGCTGCTCAGTTGAATATCAGAGCTATTTCAGTGGCTAGAACTCAAACTACTAAATCTAACACAATAGGATCCATTAAGGACGCGAAAGATTTTGATCAGCGTGTTGTACAAGCGCTCACGGTGGAATTTCGACGAGATTTGCGATCTTTAGATTTTGGGCAAAATTCATGAGAACGTGTTTTCATAGGCTCGTAACTCGGTGATTTTTACAGACTAGAGCCTGATTCATGCACCATTCGGTAGCGCAGTTCCTAGTAACTTTGGCTGAGAAAAGCAAGCAGGCAAGGTTGCTGACAGATACACGAGAAGTGCGGGCCAATTTACGCACTTTCGTGATGCAGTTACAGTCACCTCACCGTATCTCACCAAAAAGACCCTGCAATCCTCAAAGACCACGATTTTCGTAAAGAGCGTGTTCGAAAACCTCTATAAGCGAAGTTTCCTTACAATTTAAGAGCATGAACATTTTGACCAAAATCCATCGGGCAGCTTCAGAGCGTAAAACGAGAAAAAATGAAATTACTCGAACATCTTGGAAAACTTGCCTGTAAGGGTTATCCGACCTGCTGATTACGAAAATCACATCTGCTTAGCAAGAGAGCTTCATATTTTAGAGTTACGTTGAGAAAAATTTAGAAGGACATGATTTTTCCAGAATTCACCAGCCCTTCTAACTCCTTTGAAAAGGAGTGTGCGGCTACTTTCTAGCGCTCCATAATCTACAAAAGAAGTACTATTGAAAATTTCTTTCTGAATGTACTGGGGGCAATACGCGCTGCTTCACACCTTTGCGAAGAGACGTCCGCAGAAAGTTTTGAGAATACTGAAATCGAGATATCAAGGACATTCTGCATACCGAAAGATTTGCCTTGATGAGCTGAGCACAATGCATTTTTCGGATTCAGAAAATATCCACTCCAAAGAAAGTTACGGCAAGTAGAATCTGGAAACGAGTGATTTTTCCAGAATTTACCAACGCTTTTTTCTCTTTTGAAAAGAAGTCTGCGGCAGCTTACTAGCGCACTATAATGCACAAGAAGAGCACTATCGAATGGTGCTTACTGGAAGCTTTCAAGTTGGATAGGCGCTGCGTTACATACTTGCAAAGGGACCTCCTCAGAACAATTTGAGAAAACTGAAAACAAGATATAGATGACATGATGTACGTAGAAAGATTCGCCTTCACGAGATGAACACAGTGCTGCTTTCGAATTTAGAATATATTAATTCCGAAGGAAGTTATGGCGCTGCATAATTTGCGATAATCCGGAATCGCGAAATTTCTGGAATTTCGCGCAATTCCCGTTCTGTGAGTGGTATTGTACATTGCACAGCACGCGCGGCATTCCGCGATATGTGCTTCTCATGCGATTTCCAACCATTTCCCTTTGTCTTCCTGCATTTTGGGACCCGTCATACTTCGCCGAGAAAAGCCCACTTTCACACATATCCATGCAGAATGAGCTGCCCAGTTTCACATATATCCATGCAGAATGAGCTCTTAAACTATACCTGCCCTATTTCTGCTGTGCTCAATAGAATGTGTACGTATCCTCTGGAATAAGCACACTGAATGGTCCATTTACACTAAAATTCCAGGAAAGAAACTTATATCCCACAACTAGGCACATCCGTATACTGGAAGATGCGCCTCGCCGAGCTGAGTTGAATGGTACTCTTATATATAGAATTCATGAATTTTGAATCAAGATAAGGTCTTTTTTTATAAAAAGTTAGGCGTTGCGCGACAAAGTTAGGTGACTTTGGCCGCTTTTCCGCCGACTTTTGCCGCGCGACGCGGCAAAAGTCACCTAACTTCGGCGGCGCCGCGTAAGTTAAGTGCCGCCGCCATTTTTTTTCACAAATTACGGGTGGTATTGTATGTGTCTCCTATCTAGATAACATGTTGGAGATCCGTAGGATTTTTCTGAAAGGAGATCTGATTACTAGGGCAGCTGAAAGATTTTGATTTTTAGCTCCAAATTTCAACTGGATTACGAATTGGGTGGTTCTTTGGTGGTCTTTTTGTTGAGCTTGCACCGCTCTATCGAATGTTACCCTAAGGCTGTTTGGAAAATAAAAACAGCTCAATCTACTTGAAAAAGGATTTTACTTTCTAGACAACCTAATGATTGTAGTGCATATTTCCATCATGTGCACAGAATTCAATTTATTCTGATTCTTTCCAACGTGACTAATCGAATCTAAATTCATTAATTGTTTATAGCTGCCGAATCCTCAACAGATTCCAAACTATCAGGATCAAGAGCAGTATCTGAAAGCGTACTATGAACAATATTATAAAGAGTGGTATAGGTTCGTTCGGATTAAGCCAGGAGAGCAAGTTCCAAATTTTTTTTGCAGGCAGCACAACGAAGCAAACACCGAAACGGAGTCGTCATTGAGTGAATCATCAAGTCCTATGCCCAGACGTCAAATAAAGTTTCAATTTGGAAAGAGCGGAGATTTTGCAGAGGTTGGTCACAGCTAAAGTTTGTTCTGTAATCATTGTACAGTTGAAAGTCTTTGGTTGAGACTGAGAGACAGCTTTTCATATTTTTATATGAGTAGACGCCAACGGCATGAAAAGAAAGAAAAGTTTCAACATCAGAAAATGAATTATCTGCAAACTCTGTATAGTATGTATAGTATTATACTATCTGTATAGTATTATCTGCAAACTTATTTCTCCTGTAAAACTTCAGCACTAGCACATCAAATACCTTTTTTGAAGCTTCCTTTCCATTTTGAGCAACAGCCGAGTTGAAGTTCATTTCCGTTTTGACTCAAGTATAGCATTTTTCCCAGTTCACAGAATATTATAATTGTAGAATACGCCTCAAACATCAGAGACGTATCCACATCCATCTCAGCCATCATCATTTGGAGCACTTGTAAGTTAGCATCAAAGACATTCCATTTGAAAGAAATTCGAGATAGCAAGTTCAAAAAATGTGGCTTAGTCACTATTAGAATTAAAAAGTCCTGAACTCATGAGTGAGCAACACTTTTAAAAGAAAAAATATCTTGATATAGAAGTTTTAGTAGGCTTAATATATGCTATTCCACTGTAAACTGCATTAAAATGTTTCAACCTAGATTAAGCACCATAAATGATATAATAGCAACTTTGAACCAGCGATTACTTTTCTTAATCATAAATAAAATTAGTAAGTGTTTAGGGGTCTGTACAGCAGCCCACGTATGTGGCACCTCAAACTGAAGCAGCACCGGAAACTACTGTAAGATTTACCAAAATTTCTGAGAGTTATTCTTGCATCTCATTCGCTCCCCCTGCTGCACAAATTTACCCTTTTAGACTTCATCACCACCTCTGACACGAGTACAGCTGGACAAAATCTGCGCTGATATCCAAAAGACTACACAGAGTTTTGGAATCAAGGATCCAAAGACCTTCGCTCTCAACAACTGTTCATTGATCAAGATGTATTATAAACAAGTGAGTTTTGACAAAAGGAAAGTATTATTTTTGTATCTCATCATTTCAGGTTACTTGTGAGCAAATCAATAACGTAATGGACTATTGCGAACGAGGTGCTTTTCTCGCAAGTTGAAGATCCTGATCTTTAAACTTGATATTATGACAATCTGATAATATGACGGGTATTCTCAGTAGTAAATATATATAGTGAAGTATAAAGCCTTTATGCGACCTTACATTCATAAACAATAGCGGCATCGTTTTGTATCTATTACAAAAAGGCAAAATTACAAGAACAAGTTCAGTTGTTTTAGAAACAGCGACATAGAAACGGATTCATAAAAGGTGATTCAAAATAAGTCCATCAACATAGAGATTACCTCTTGTTTATTCCAGCTGTTCGTGACTTTCTCATCACCGTCTTATATAATACTTTATTTGTGATGAAAATAAAGTATTATATAAGACGGTGATGAGAAATATATTTTATATATATAATATATATAATATATATTTTCATCACCGTATTCCTCGCATGAGGAATACGGTGATGAAAATATAGTATTATACTAGTTGGCAAACCCGGCTTCGCCCGGCCCTGTCAATAGCATATTTGTAATCAGCATGCTTGATTACCCCCCTGTGCCAACTCCCAGCCCTGTAGCTCAAATTTTGCAAAAAATCGATAAATCGATATCGATCGATAACGAAAAGTAGCCTATGACACGCTCCCTGCCCCGAAGTATATGTGTGCCAAGTTTGGTCCCGATCGGTTCAGAAATAAAAATTTCTATTCCGCACATACGTACAGACAGACAGACAGACACACATTCAGCTTTATAGATAATACTAGCTGGCAAACCCAGCTCCGCCCGGCCCTGTCATAATTATATTCGTAATCAGCATGCTCGATTACTCCCCTGTGCCAACTCCCAGCCCCGTAGCTCAAATTTTGCAAAAAATCGATAAAATCGATATCGATCGATAACGAAAAGTAGCCTATGACGCGCTCCCTGCCCCGAAGTATATGTGTGCTTAGTTCGGTCCAAATCGGTTCAGAAATAAAAATTTCTATTCCGCACATACGTACAGACATACAGACATACAGACAGACATACAGACAGACATTCAGCTTTATATATAAGACTAGATGGCAAACCCGGCTCCGCCCGGGACCAAACTTTGCACACATACACTTCGGGGCAGGGAGCGTGTCATAGTCTACTTTTCTTATCGATCGATGTCGATTTTACCGATTTTTTGCAAAATTTGAGCTAGGGAGCTAGGATTTTGCACGGGGGGGGGTAATCGAGCATGCTGATCAACCCCTCCGGGGTGATCAGCATGCTCGATTACCCCCCTGTGCAAAATCCCAGCCCCCTAGCTCAAATTTTGCAAAAAAATCGATAAAATCGATATCGATCGATAACGAAAAGTAGCCTATGACACGCTCCCTGCCCCGAAGTATATGTGTGCCAGGTTTGTTCCCGATCGGTTCAGAAATAAAAATTTCTATTCCGCACATACGTACAGACAGACATACAGACATACATACAGACAGACATTCAGCTTTCTATATAAGATAAGGCTGGAAACTAAATTTTGCAAACTCATCTTTAAAAGCAGCTTCCGAGCAGATTTGGGCATTATAGAATACTATTATATCATAATCGAGTATTAGGGCCTCGATCTAGAACTATTGCACAAGTCCGACTTTTGTACACCCACAGTCAGGGCCCGGCAGGAGGTGGCATTTCAGAATTTTGAAAACGATATCCCCTTTGAAGCCAAAATTTCTTACGACTTCCCCTTTGACCCTATTTTTGGCCCCCGTAAGTCCCTGACAAACAGATATACACAAATAATAAGATGGGCGGCCTCAGCGCTTATTATAGTACTACTACCTGGCTTTCCTGGTCCAGCCCGGGTCATCCTTTGAGAGGATGGCCAAAAATTACATTTACTAACGACTTATTACTAACGACCCAAAAGAGCGAAAGTACGGAAAAATTGACCATATTGCGAAAACTGAAAAAATACGATTACAAAAACAACTTTTTGCATGGAACATTACGATCAAATATGATCGCTGACCCTTCTGAGCCCTTGTAGGGCTTATCGAAGAAGCAATTTGAAGACTGAGAAGATTGCTTCAATCAGCGATCAGTAATCTAGCAAAAAGTCAATTTCTCAAAGTTTCCGCGTCGTCTGTGCAAGGTGCACCGATTGCGATTGGAGCGCGCTTTCCGAGGCCGACCATAGCGCTGTGAACCCTATTTAGGGCTGTATCGAAGCGGTGCCTTGGTGGTTTTGGAAGCGGATTTGAACATGTAGTAATACTCTCGATCTAAGCCACATTTATGTAAAGAAATCCGGGAAATTATGTGAAGGAAAGCAGGGAGCCACCGCAGGTGGCTCCCAGGTGGCGCGGGAGCCACCTAATTTCGAAAAACACTTACCATTTTTTAAATTCACATAAGTTTCTCATAATTTTTCATACTTTGTTACTTAGTCCTACTGCGCATATACAGACCAAATCCCGCGCAATTTCGTCACCTCTGCGTTGCAAACGAGCCATTTTTCCATTTTCTTGATAGTGGGAAATTTTCAGAAAAAACCTTGCTACAACCTTCAGTCACATAATTTTTCAATGAAACTCCTAGCTAATCTCTTACAGGCTTGTGTCCACGTATGTACCAAGTTTCGTAGCATATCGTCATCTGCGCGTTGCAAACGAGCCAATTGAATGCGCATCTTCATTTACCAATTTTACAAAGTTTTCGGAAAAAATGCTTATTACTCGTTCCGTTCACATAAGTTTTTCATGATTCTTCATACTTTGTTTCCATTAGCCTCTCTCCGTTCGCTTACAAAATTTGGTGCCATATCGTTACGCATACATTGAGAACTCGTCATTTATGCGTTACAAACAGCATCGTTTGAGCGACGTCGCGCGTGCGGCAGTTAGCGACGGCGCGGTTGTACGCGCGCGAACTCCAGTGTTCGCCTGTTGAGGGACATAATATGTTAAGACAAGCAGCGAGCATGAACTACCAATTTTTTTCCGGGGCTCCGCCCCGGACCCCAAAAAACGACTTCCCCTTTGCTTTTTCGGGCCAAAAACGATATCCAGCTTGTGAAAGCGCCACCCCCGCCGGGCCCTGCCCACAGTAAAAGGAGAAAATCGCCGCAGAAAAGGCTAAGCCTCGGTGACCATACCCATTTCCTCGCAAGACCCTCTCCCTCGAACAACCCTCAGTCCTTGACGTGTTTTCACGTGGCAAACACAGTGGAACACATAGTGTCTATCTGTTAATGCTTACTTTCAACAAGGACATTAGTAGCACTCGTCCACACTCACAAAATTGTCGCAAAATGGGGTTTTTTGAGTAATTCACGAATTTTGAGTGCCATGTTTCCTTGTTCCTTCTTTACTTCTTTCCGCAGCTCCATGATTTGCAGCATCAGAAGGTGGGTTGGGTCCATGTTGGGGGTCGGGTTCGGGCTTGGGTTCGGGTTCTGATCGCCAGTTGTTGTGTTTGCCATGGCGTGCGTAGGAAGACGATTGGAGACCGAAATCTTTACTTGACCACAAGGAACTAAGAATAATCTCTACTTACTAAGGAATGCCTATATATAGTGCACACAACTATATCACATATCATAAACAACAGATCAACATATTCCTTCATTCTTCTCGAGCTTGTGGTTTCTTTTGGTTTCTTGTGCGGCTGCACAACACTAATCAATCAACAATGGGTTTGGGCGAAAGTACAAGATCTAACACACTATTCATTCTTGCTGGTTGGAGGAGTGTTGAAGCGAAAGCATACTGGAAAAGCTACAAATTTTCCTAAATGTGAAACATCAAGGAGCACATATTCAACCAATCCATTGCAAGGTTGAAATCACCCATTAGGACAGCATAGGAATGATTGCTACAAAAAGTGTGCAATGAATAGATGACGTACGAATCATTAAATTGGAGGAGGGAGGACGATAAACAAGAGTGATGATAAATTTGGAGCGTGGTCAAAATTTGTAGAGGACACACATGATCTTTCCTCAAGTTTACCGTTTCAACCTCTACGATAAACCATACGAAAGACCATCACATAATTCGGAATATTGAATGGCTGGAGTAAGCCAAGATTGCCACGCATACAGTGTCATGTTTAACATGGATGAGAAGGAGATTAAGCCAGTCGATCTTTTTCACAAAGCTACGGGCATTTGGTAAGATACAACCGTTCTAGAGATACCCTGCAGAAATTCATTTTCTTGCTGTAAATTCTGCACTTGACTTATATCGGTGATCTTTTGCCTCACTCCGATAAACCATACAACCCTTGTAACCAATGCTTGATTCTTTTTACGTATACTTTTCTGCGAAGTTCAAAGATCCTCTGGACTAGGTCTTGTAAAGACACAGAAATCGTTGGGTTGTTCCGCAATAGTTTTGCTGGGCCGAGCCCGGCAAGGCATTTAGATCTAGCAGGAAACATGACCTTTCTCAGCCGTGTCTGTATAACCTACATTTGAAGACAGCGGTTGGTTTGGCCTTATGCCAAGGTATATATTATATTATGTATTCATCAGATATCTTATCTGTTAAGTCAGCTTGATTTACCGAGGAGCAGATGTCAAAGACAATTCCACGCCGTCGAAAACAATACTTGTAAAGCAAATAAATTTCTTACAAATAATGCGCAAACTAGTCATAATCGCCTGCAGTGCGTGGATTGAACCGATGGCCTGCACGGCCACGTCCGGGATGTTTTCAAGGAAATTCGATTATGTAGATGTATTGTTGGATCGACGAATTATCTGAGTTAGAAATAGGATTAGCGTAGAGAATTGTAGGTAACATACTAGCAAGAACAGAACTAGGAGATACGACAGATTAACTGAATGGGAACGAGTCAGTACCATGGGAAGAAGGGAGCTAAAATCGACGCTGCACAGGGTGGGGCAAAGGGTCGACTCAACGCGTGCTCTACGAGATGTGCGCAAACCTTGCCACTTTTTTGAACCAGAACGGAAACAGGAAAAATTCAAATTCTCCAATTGAAAACTTACAAAATAAATTGCACGCACACGCACGCATACACATCACGCGGATATTCATATACGCAGTTCCCTATTTCGCCTCGGTTAGAGAGAAAACGGAAAACTTCAAGTTTTTTGGAGTAATGCTAAGTGGTTCCTATACTAGCGGTTGTGCACTATAGTCCTTTAGAAGTAGAAGGGTGGATTTCCGGGCTTGTACAAAAGCTGATTTTTTTTAGATATATCAGATTTGGCCTTTGGCATAAAGAAGTTAGACAAGGAGAGTAGGTTTGTTATTTTTTGAAGGTTCAGGTCTCTACAAAAAAACTAAAATTACGCGTTAATTAGCGGGCTTGTAGGTTTTCTCAATGGGGGAAAATACGGTAACAGCATATTTGAACGTTTGATATGGAACCTAATGCGTGAAAATAGGATTCCCTTGAGAATTTTTTCAGCGGATTTTCAAATTTATTTCTCAATCTTCCGGGCTTTTTGAGTTTCTAATTTTTGCATTCAAACTTTGCATGAATAAAAGAGTTTAGGTCCGAACGACACTTTCTTGTAGAACTTTTTTAACTTTCTATTTTAAAGTTGAATTTGCTCTATCGAATGGCACGCTCAAGTTATTGCTAGGAAAAACACCAATTACCAGTTTTGGCGCAGTATGCATCAAACTAATAACTATTGAAGGTAGTTTACTCACGAGGCTGCTTCGAGCGCCGATTCCCACAAATTCATTTGCACAGTAAGGACTAGTAATTTCATATTCCAACAACCTCGAGTTGTAGACTTGTCCATAATTTTTGTAATGAACAAACTTTGTATGAATGAATAGAACTGCTACCAACAATATTGCATTAAAAAAATGGTCATGGTACTAGTTGATGAAGATTTCTCTCACACTCTTATTAGGTTGGCTTATGAAATTCATTCCTCTCAGCTTGCAATTTCAAAGCTCAATAAAAATTCAAATAAATGTCATTAAATTACAATTCATTGTGTACGGGTGGCTTCAGACACTTCTACTACTACACACTCATCCCATGAGATTCTCAAACGTGATAAAATACAGTCATAATCTTATATAGTTAGCACTTTTCTAAATTTCCGAATTTCGCTATCAGCTTGTAGTAAGTGCACGTACGAGTAATTTGTTGAGTGAATACATAAACCTTTGGTTAACATGGCAAACCATAATGCAGTGCTGTGATCTGCTGTTTGTGTAACTCTGCAGCCGAAAATATGAGAATTTTCAGGTATCAGCATTTGGAAGCGGGTTTTCGGTGAATTCAAATTGCCTGAATTTGACTATCTATGGCCTAGCAAATGGTTGCAATCATCAAAATCGTATTATAATATGCGTATTATAATATTCAATAATATAATATTATATTAGGTCGTTCCGAAAGTTCTTTCCTTTTTTTAGCTATCATAAAAACACGTGGAATGAAGTTAGGGAAACGCTCCAAGCACTGTCCGACGCAGCTTTTCTTCATCTTTTTAATTGTTGTGTTCTTGTGTCGCTTGCTCTTGTGGTCAGTGAGATACTGGCCGAAATTTCGAACCAATGGTTTTTACCATGTGCAACTTTGGCAGTTTTTCACGATCTTCTTTTTTGACTTTTGGAAAAGCTTTGATAGCAGTCAGATAGAGCAAATAAAGTGCGATGCAATGCAATTTTTTGGCAATTTCAACTGGCTTCTCAGTGATTTTTGAGAAAACTTTTCCAGAAGCCTTCCCTTTTTCGTAGTCACAAAACGCACAATCGCTCCGAACATTAACAAATCTCCGGATTTCGACACTTTCAAAAGTCGTTTACAATTGTCCACTACTTTTGCAAACGAAATGAGCGTTTACCGCTTCGAAATACAAGATTTCGCATTTCACGTGTGCACCCCTAGGCGGGTTCAAAATCAAGAATTATGAAAATTTTAGCGACAAAAACCCATAGATTGAGAAGATATAGGGTATTTGAAAAATCGTGGCGACCGCGCGCGACACGCACGCCACTCCCGGAAATCGCATTTTCTTGGTTTTTACCTTTAGTCGAATGGTTTTTTGCTTACGTATGATGATATTTAGACACTGGAAGTGGCTGAGCTAAACGTTTGAGGTGATGCCTTCTTGTATGAGCGTTTTATGCTCCTGTGGGCGCAAAGTCCGTAGTCAAATCCGTCGTCACGATTTTATAAATGAAAGCATAAAATACTCATTAGAAAGAGGAAAAAAAGCTGCATTAAACGATACGATACCTTGTTGTGCGTTGTTTTATGTTCTATGGCTCTTGGCATTCTCAAAAGTGGAATTTGATAGCATAAGAAAAATAATTCTAAAAAATTTTAAGGTTAGCTATAGATGTCGAAAAACTGCATAATAGTGTACTTTGTTTACTCTATCTGACTGTTATCAAATCTTTTCCATAAGTTGTTAATGAAGATTGTGAAAAACTGCCAAATTTGGACGCTGTAAAACCCATGGGTCTGAAATTTCGGCCATTATCTCACTGATCACAAGAGGAAGCGACATAGGAACATAACGTTTAAAAAGAGGAAGAAAAACTGCGTTGGACAGTACATGAAGCGTTTCTCTAACTTTATTCCATGTGTTTTTATGATAGGTAGAAAAAACGGAAAGAACTTTCTGAACGACCTAATATAATAATATAATATTATTAGGTTGGCACGAAAATTCGTTTGCATCGTTTTCAAAAATTCATAACTCTTTCAATTCTCAAAGAATTTGAACAAGCAAAATTTTGCGTAAGAGAGGAACTTATGCTCTTTGCATATTTATTTGAATTGTTCGTTAATATGTACAAATGAAGGAGATAAAAGCTCAAAACCAAAATCACTCAAAATTTGAATGTTTCGTGTAGGGTCATAAAAAATCGGAGACTTGCAACAAAAATCGGAACAGTCGGTATTGTAGGTTCTTTCACCAGCTCTTTCCCACAGTGCAAAGTTTGCGCTGACTGAGCATCTTTATGAAATGTTATGAATTCCCTGAAAAATGCCAAGAAAAATCAAATTCGCCCTTTTGCACTAATTGCTCGAAAATCGTAACTTTTCATAGAGACGCTCAATCGGCGCAAACTTTGCACTGTTGGGAAAGCTGGTGAAATAACCTACAATACCGACTGCTCCGATTTTTGTTGCAAGTTTCCAGTTTTTTATGACCCTATACGAATAATTCAAATCTTGAGTGATTTTGGTTTTGAGCTTTTATCTCCTTCCTTTGTACACGTCAACGAACAATCGTCAACGAACACGAACAAAGAGCATGAGCACCTCTCTTATACAAAATTTTGTTTGTACAAATCCGTTGAGAATTTAAAGAGTTATGAATTTTTGAAAATGGTGCGAACTAATTTTCGTGCCAACCTAATATAATTGATAATAATAAATAATATAATAATATAATTTTATATTATAATATTCACGTATATATTCGTGCGCTTCACATTTCATTTTATTTTTTAATATGATAATTAGCCTATTCAAAGTCATGGTCAAACTTTACATACCAGCAAACATCAAGTCGCTTACTTACGCTTCCAAATAAAATCTTACTAAACAGACACAATTCTCAGTCATTTTCGCATTCTGCAAGCGTTACCGGCTCCAATTAGGCTGCGTTGAGCCTGAGTACACCAAACAGCCTAAATACCTTGTGCTCTACGAAGTATTTAAGTTATTGCCAAGATTGCACCTTGGATAAGTAGATTGTTACTCAATTCGACTACTTTCGACTTCGAATATTACTCAGAAGACTTATCATTATTCAAGACTTAGTAAATATTAATCCGAAAAAGGCATTGTGCTGAGGTCGTCAAGAGGAATCTTTCGACATACAATGTCCTTGATAATCCAGTTCAGTATTTTTGAATCTTTCTGCGCACGTCGCTTCGCAAAGGTTTAAAGCGGCACGCATAGCCTAATATATTCCTGGAAGGAGCTATTGATAGTATTTTTTCTATAGTTTACGGAGCTCCTAAAGTAGTCGCAGACTTTTCTTAGAAGAAAATAGAAGGGAGGTTGATCTCGAAAATCATGTCATTCTAAATTTCCCTCACCATAACCCTGAAATATGAACCTCTCTTGCTACGCCGGTGTGATTTTCGTAATCAGCTAGTCGTATAACTTCTATGAGCAAGTTTGCCGAGTGTTCAAATTACTTCGTTTTTGCCTCATTCTACGGTCTGAAGCTCGTCGATGGATGATCAAAATGTTAATGATCTTGAATTGTAAGGAAACTTCGCTCAAAGGTTTCCGGACGCGCTCTTTACGAAAATCGAGGTTTTTGGGGAATATAGGGTTTGCAGAGATACGGTGAGGTAATTGTAACGGAATCACGAAAGCTCATAACTTCGCCTGCACTTCTCGCGTATCTGTCAGAAAACTTGTATGCTTGCTGTTAGGTTCAAAATTAGTAGGAACTGTGCCATCTAATGATGCATGTCTCAGACTCCAGTCTATAAAGATCGCTGAGTTAGCCTACGAAACAGTCTTCATGAATTCTGCCCAAAATGTAAAGACCGCATACTTCGTCAAATTCCACCACAAGCGGACGTATGACATTCTGATTGCAAATATTATGTTCTTTCGCTCAAGGAATCCCACTATTTAAATATGGTGCTTGCGTGTGCTTCAGCTGCTCAATTAAATATCAAAGTATTTTCGTAGCTGGAGCTCGGATTTATCCAGCTGTCACAACACAGAAAAGTCCATCAAGCGATTGATGAAAGCGATTGAAGGGATTTGATCAGCTTGTTATACATCACTCACTGTGGTTTTTCGACGAAGTATGCGGTCTTTACATTTTGGGCAAAATTCATGGACGTGTTTTCGTGGGCTCGTTAACACAGCGACTTTTATAGACTGGAGCCTGATACATGCACCATTAGATGGCACATTTCTTACCAACTTCAAACTATGAAGGCGAGCGTACAGGTTTTCTGACAGATACACGAGAAGTGCAGGCGAATTTACGAGCCTTCGTGACTCCGCTACAATTACCTCAACATATCTCTGCAGGCCTTGTATTCCTCAAAGACCATGATTTTCGCAAAGAGCGTGTCCGAAAACCTCAAGCAAAGTTTTCTTACAATTCAAGATCATCAACATTTTGATCATCCATCGGCGAACTTCAGACCGTAAAACGAGATAAAAATGAAGTAATTTGAACACTCGGCAAACTTGCTCATAGAGGTTATTTGACTAGCTGATTACGAAAATCACACCTGAGTAGCAAGAGAGGTTCATATTTCAGGGCTATGGTGAGTGAAATTTAGAAGGCATGATTTTTCCAGAAATCAACAGCCCTTCTATTTTTTTTGAAGAGAAGTCTGCGACTACATTTCAGAGCTCCGTAAACTACAGAAAAAATACTATCAATAGCTCCTTCCAGGAATATATTAGGCAACGCGCGCCGCTTTACACCTTTGCGAAGTGATGTCCGCATAGAGATTCAAAAATATTGAATTGGAATCAAGAGTATTGTATGTCGAAAGATTCCTCTTGACGAGGTCAGCACAATGCCTTTCTCGGATTCGGAACATATTAATTTCGAAGAAAGCTACGGCGAGCAGAATTTGGAAGCGCGTAATTTTTCCAGAATTCATCAACGCTTTCATCTCTTTTGGAAAGAAGCCTGCGGCCACTTTCGAGTGCACTATGATCTACAGAAAGAATACTATCGAACTTAAGTACTAAATACTTACGGGTATCTTCTATGTTCGAAAGGCGCTGCGTTACATCTTTGTGAACGGACCTCAGCAGAAGAAATGAAAACCGGAAACGGAATATCGAGGACAAGCTGCACATCAATAGATTCTCCTTGACGAGCTCAACACAGTGCTGCTTTAGCGTGCTCTGCGAAATTAGGAGAATTGCGAAAGTCCCGAAATATCGCGGAATTCCGCGAAATTCCACGGATTACGGAAAATTTGCTGAACATTCTGTGAGCGGACTCGAAATTTAACCTGCTGGAACGTTGCCTATAAAGGTCTGGCAACGGCTTGCGTCTCAAACCTTTATTTGTTCCACTCTTCCACAATCAAAATGGAAAGCTTCGGAAAATACTGTTCGTTGCAATTTCTCTAACAAGGGAAGTTCACTTAGTCGAAGTGGCGATTCGGGAGGAGATCTATACGGACAGAGCTTAAAAAGCTGATCACAGATACATACAGGGTGTTTGAAAAGTTCGTGTCCTTAAGCACTTCAACTGTGAATTCTAACTCGATTTTTGCTATGCGTGTTCGCCAAACCTAGAAACCACTGAATCAACAAAAAAATATTTTTTGCCTCAAGATACCCTAAAAAATTTCGAAGTAGACAATTTTTTCAGCTTTCTTGGAGAGTGCGTTATCTGATTGGTTCTTTTTTTTTCAACCCCGAAAACGAAAAACAGCTTTTGGTTTTTTTTATCAAAAATAGTCCTAGAGTTACACTTCCTTCATATAACAAAAGTTCTTCAGTAGCTTGCTAGCGAAAATTTTTTCATGTGCTGAATCATAGCAGACAGTCGCGGCACCAGTTTGCGTTAAAATGTTTTTAGTTTAAAAAATTTGGAGGTCTTACTTCAACATGTATTTGTATTTGAAAACAAGTACAACTCTCTGACCTTCGTTGTACTTGTTTTCAAAAATTTTGCACGCTTGTGAAGGTTTTGAAGATAATAAAAAAAAATTTCGGTGCTGTGCTTCGTTGACGAAAAAATCCTGAAACTCGATCTCTTTATTTCAAGGCACGGTATTTCAAAAACGAACTTACTTCTACGAAATTTAAAATCACATGTAAGAAACCTTAAAGAAAGAGCTTTCAGAATGTACACCTAGTTTTCTGTGAATCACGTTTCCTTCTTTGTAACAAGAGTTTCAAGGAAAGTGGTTTGGAAAGCTATATTGATGTGTTTCAATCTAATTAAAAAAACTGAAAAACCAAAAGGAAAGCTGGTTTCACTGAATTAATGGTTTCTAGGCCTAATGAGCACAATAGAACAAAAAGCGCATCAAAATTCGAAGTGGAAGTGCTTGAGGACACGAACTTTTCAAACACCCTGTATACCTTCTATATCTGCGATGCGTTGTTCTGAAAAAAGTTATGAGCTTTCTAAAGCCAAATTTTCGTGCATTTTGAGTTGCAAAATCATGATAATCGTTCCACAAAAGTGTGCAAGCTTAAGCAAACCACCTAATAAGCATTGCAGGTCTAATTCGAGTTCATCCGAACGTTTTGAGTGTTTTTCGACCATACTGTTTATCCACAGGTCGCCACTTCCTTCCTAGATCACTGTATACATAAAAAAAGCCCATGACCTCCATCTAGAAGAACGCGTCGCGGATAATGAAGATATATTTGAGAACATCGTTTTACGTTCTATCCATTGGTGGTTTTCAAAAAGTATCCTACGCGACGCGTTTTTCTAGATAGAGGTTATGGGGCTTTTTTGTATACATGATGGAAGTGTGATCTACGAACGAAATGAAGACCTGCGGATGAACAACATTGCCGAAAAACACTCGAAAGTGTTCGGATGAACTCGAGTTAGACCTACAGTGTTTACTAGGTGGTTTGCTTAAGCTTACACACTTTTGTGTAGCGATTATCATGATTTTGCAACTCAAAATGCACGAAAATTTGGCTTTAGAAAATCTCATAACTTTACTCAGAACAACGCATCGCAGATATAGAAGGTATATCTGTGATCAGCTTTTTAAGCTCTATCCACTGGTATAGATCTTCTTCCGAATCGCCACTTCGACTAAGTGAACTTCCCTTGTAAGGTGTATTTTCGGTATCAGCGTCGCATTACTCAGAAAGCAAGAACAACTTATTTCGAGATTTTGCCGAGCCACTGCCTTCAACACAAATCCTTGCGGAACCTGCGCTTTGTTTGGACAATTTGATATTCAAAGCGAAGAAATTTTGAGTTGTGCTTGAAATCAGGAGAAAAATGTCAGTGTGCTCGAACGGTGCAAAAAAAAAACGCGGTTAGACTTTCTGAACAATTGCCACTGCATTCAAATAATTTTTGAAAGAAAATCAAACATCAATTTTCAAGAAAGTGGAGTCGAATGACCGAAGCTAACAGTTCCTTACAAACCCAAAATGCTTCGCTGAACAGGACATCGCAGTCTATCGCACACTTTCGTAACTAAAGTGCAAAAGTCTGTTTCATTTGAACATCAACAAAAGAAAATTGGATTTTAAGATACTGCGTTGAATCGATCAGTTGCGGACATTTGTACCAATTTTGCACGAAATACCAGCGGAAAGTTTGCAGGCTTAATTGCTTGTGGTGGCTAATAATAGATGATTCGCAAACATTTGCTTCATTTGATGAGTGAACATACTTAGCGTCTGCTATAAAAGCAAGCGGTTGCCGAGAGTTATTCAAAAAATGATCCACTGGTGCGGTCTATTTCTCATAGTAAGCCATAGTTCTAGTCAGAACTTCGTCGAATCAAGAAATTGCAGACTTTTATGTGTGTCTCTACATCAAAGCTGATCAACGGATCAAGTGATCGGAAGCTGATCAACAATACAGCAGTCGGTCTGAACGGCACTGAACGAGAGGTTTTGCTCAGGGTGGTGGAGGGGATTGGGGAACATGATTTCAAGGTGAGACTGAAAACGAAGAATCATTAGACACCCCAGAGGTTTCTAATGCTAAAATGTGCCTCGTCAGAAGGAAGCGTCATTTTGATATAATGCTTTTAGTATAACGATCGACTGGAGAATAGGTCCATCGATGTTTTAAATCGTATTAATCTAAGTGAAAAGGCCAGTGAAGCGAATGAAATCTACGATCTTAAAGAAAAGACTCCTCCCGATTATTTATTCGGTTTTTACTTGTATGTTTTATGTCATTTCTACTATACTTATCACATCACTGACGGCTTTATCAGTTCAAGTTTAGCGGCAATTGGAACTATTCGCAGATCCCAATCATAGGCGTTGACTGGTCGATGCGCTACTATTTTGTAAGTCCTGGATCCTTTGTTTCTTTATTTCTTAGTAGTCTGTTTTTTTTTTGAAGTCTTCTATTGCTGACCTTCATTTTAAAGGAACAAAGGATAATCCCTACCAGCTCTATATAAATGACGGATGAGTTATGGTTGACTGCACGGAATTGCCCAGGCTGAATGCCCACAAACGTGTCTCTTGCAGGCTAACATTAGCATTCGCGCGCATCATCACCATAGTGCCCGTACTCGGCAGCAGAGCTGCAGGCACGCTCGCATGCTTTCAGCTTATAGCGATATAGGCGATTTCATGCAGTTTACTTTTGAGAACGTTTGCCAGGCTGGCTTTTTATCGTCAATCCAATCGCCATTCACGCGTCGTTGCAAGCTTTCGCGTGCTAATAATTCACCTAATTCACTAATTCACCCATTTCACAAATTGGCCCTTTTCTAACTGTAGATGAATGGTTCTTGTTAAACGCGCAGTTTTAAAGTCTTGAACGATGCGTTTCGAACAGTCTCTTCATCATGCTCTTCTCTCTTCTCAAAAGCCTCACCAGCACGCCTTGGTAAAGCATTTCAATCTCAGAATTTCAAACGTCAGCCATCAGAAAAAGATCATATCACCTTGCCTTAGCTACGGCAAAAATCAATGCCGATTTCTAAAATTGTTTTTACCAGTGAAAAACTTGAGATGTGTACATATTAGAGTAGCTCAGGTAAGGAAATTTTCCACATATGAAATCCGGCAAAAAAGTGACATATTTTTTTATTATGCCAAATCGCAATATGCATGGTATTTGGCATGCACTGAGTTGGCGCAGGCAAAAATTTGTCCGCAAGGAGACAATCTTTGATTGAGGGACGTATCACTAAGGAACTAGACAAGAAAAACCTACGTGCGCACACAGACGCAGATGTCATTATCAAGTCAAGCAGTTTGAAGTTTCCGCTTAAACTCTGAAATTGTGACCCACACATATACATGTATTAGGTCGTTTATGCTTTCGTAAAATTTCTATTTCATCGTGTTTTTTTTTCATGAAGTGATTGTTATGCAGAGCACCTGTACCATTCAAGAAAGCCAGTTTTGCTCTACAAGACCTGTCTTTCATTTCTAATGTAAATCTAATGCCCTTTGTTCATGACTCCTAAAAACACACTTTTTTGAATGCAGAAAGTGGAAATTACTTTATTTTCGCGCACGGATTTTTGGTACGTATCCTTCAAATTTTCTATAATTGAATGACTTAGCTTGTTGCAAGGTTTTAATGATAACATCGCAACAAGTTAATATGCTAACAGAGGAAGAACCCAGGCGATCGTGGCCATCCGAGTTCCATACCACATAGGTTTCTGCTACATTGAACTCTTATTTATGCTCGGTATCCGATGTGCGTTTTTGCGTAGAGTTGTGAGCATTTTCGCTCTGAGTTTGCACGGTCGACTTAAGGTAGGTGCCAGAGTAAGCGAATATTTTTGTTCAGTTTGGGGTCCCGTGCAGAATTGAAGCCACTTGGATTGACGCCAGCATGGTGAGCGACGTCCATTCTGCGCGGGACCCCAACCTGAACAAAATATTCGCTTACTCTGGCACCTATCTAATAGTCGTACAAAGCAATTGCTAAGTGTGGATCAGCGGATAGTGTTCTAGAGATGGAGGGAGTTTGGTTCGCGTCCTTTGTATGTAACATTTTCGCTAATGTACGTGAAGTTTTGGTTATAAAATTCCTTTAAGCACACTGTATATCGTAACTTTCATGATGAAGCGAAGAACTCACGTCAAACCGCAAAACAGCAATGAGAGCTTTTAGAAAATTTTCAACACAGAAACGAACTAAATTTTAGCAAGTAGGCGGCATGCCAACGTGATACTCGCTGTGATCTTACATTTATGCATGACATAGATATGTTCTATTTCAATACAGTTTGCGGAAATAAAAGCGGTAAGATCCGAGAAAGAATCTTTTGCATTTTAATGAAAGTTGAAGTGATTCTGAGCCTGAAATAATTCATGTCCAAAAAGGAACTCTACGTACCAGCAAAAATGTTGCACACAAAAAGACTTGAACCCAAAAATTCATCTCCACAGTCTATCACCAGTGGCGCGAGGGTGGATAGGGCCTCTGAGGATGGGTCGCCAAACTTTTGAAAGTTACTTAAATCTGTTCAAAAATATGCAAGCGACTTGTTTTTACTTGTAAATAATCAAATAGTTTTCTTTTGATATTTTAAAATTCAAATAAGTCTTGTAAAGATTTTTGAGGGCGTGCCTGTTTTCACGTTCCCTTTCTGTGGAATTTTGGAGCGAGGTGCCAGCAAAAATTTTGGGAAGTATCCCAAAAAAGTTTCGGAGTCGTGGCGTTAGCGAGAATTATGAGCACATTCAATCCGAGAAAATTTTTGTCGCCCCCTTCCCCGAACGGAAATCCTGGGTACGTCTGTCTATCACTATATTTACTGGGCTACGCGCTGTAGTTGAAATGGCCTGCGAGGCTTGTACTCATCGTCGGTCGTGCGAACTCGGGGCGAAAATGTACTCATAATTCTTGACTTGAAACACAGCAAATATCGAACAGTATTTGGGTTTAGCGTACCAAAGCTATGTTGGCATAGAACCAATGGTTGCTTACGCCTAAGTGGTGCAAATGTTAGAATACAAACTTTAGTCATTACTCTACGCTTTTCAAAAACTTTTGGCGAAGAGAATTCCATAGATCCTACCAAACGGGAAATTCGAAAGGCTTTTCATCTCATAGAGAGGTTGACCACATACACTCTGGGCGTCTCGCTAACGGAGCGCTCTTTTAGCCATCATGCCCAAGGCTCCGCACGAGGTGGCTACTTGGAAGTGTCCCCTTGATTTTTGCGAAATTTCACGAAGTCCCTTTTGACCCTAGACCATAATCCCTATAAAAATCTCCAAGAAACGAAAGTCGACTAAAAAACATCGCAAATTTTGTATCTATTCGGTTACAAAAACGAAACCCCCTTTGCTTTTTGCCCCAAAAACGATATCCAGCTTGCTTATAAGCCACCTGCGCCGAGCCCTGATCTTGCCGTCTGCTGTCTCTCCTATGCGCGGACTATCTTGGTAGTACGCAACGACGTCCACTCTGTGCGTAATAGGATAAATCGACTATACACATATGGTAATGTGCTCATTCCTGTCTGTTGTGTCTCACTTGACAACGAGCTTTGAAAAGTCAAAGTCCCGTAAACACGTGTCTCTTATCACCAACCGTAGGATTAGTTCGCATTAGTGAACGTGCATGGAGCGTGGGAAATCAAAATCGCCAATATTGCATCTCAAAAATTCTATTCGAAAATTAGGAAACAAGGGATCAGGTTTGCTTCAAAGGGAAGACTAAGTTTTTGGCCGAGATTTTCATCTCTCTGAGTGTAGGTCAAACGGCGATAGGCGACCACACTCGCCCTACGTCGTTGGACATCTTAAAGGCAGCGTCCCATCATAATGGTGGGTACCGGGCTTTTACAGTGTGGCGATGGTAGACAATCCAGCTAATCTATTTGTGAAGTTTGAACCGAAAGCGCTTCTGGAAAGCCCGAAATCCGCTCCGGAATTCTTACGGACGCCGCCCACTTCTTACACGTAATTTGGAGCGAACGCGAACACGAAGAGCTTTAAAAGCTCATTCGCCGTTTTCAAGCGCTAAAAAGCTCAGATATGGCTTCAGCAGGCGAAAAGGCTCCAAAGAGGTGAAAAACTGGAGAGCGAAATTTTGCCGGATACTGCCTGTCAGGAACGCCAACAAAATATTTGCACATTAACAAGGGAAGTACCCCGAGTGGCCGTGGCCTTTTGATATGAGATGCATATCGTCTGAAGCAGCTTCGAACGCTGATTTCAAATCTGCTTTCCGTTTCTGCGGAACTTTCTTCTGAAGAGAGTTGAAGCCTGAAAATCCTATTTTGGAGGCGCTCCTTGAGTTTGAGAGCGCTGCTATGTGCGTTGGTGGTGCAGTGGTGTAATGGTTAGTTGTTGGCATTGAAGGCGAAAGGTCACTGGTTCGAATCCGGTGCAGAGCGAACCGTTTTGCATTATGAATGTGAGTTCAAAAAGCACTCTATTTCGTCTACAGACACTTACTGTAATGCCTTTGGCATAAGTGACCTAGAAAAAGAATTTTTTTTAGCAAAACTGCTTGTAATGAGAGCCTGAAATTTTATTTGACTTCCTTACTAGTAAAACAGGACCAAACATGGCCTAGCACGTTTGTCACCATATAAAGCTCAAAAATGCACTGTCATTGGTCGAAAAGATGTTCTCTCCTGTTTGTGCTAAGGGTACTAACAGTAATTGACTGCAGACGAATTAGAGTGCTTTTTAAACTCACATTCATAATGCAAAACGGTTCGCTCTGCACCGGATTCGAACCAGTGACCTTTCGCCTTCAATGCCAACAACTAACCATTACACCACTGCACCACCAACGCACATAGCAGCGCTCTCAAACTCAAGGAGCGCCTCCAAAATAGGATTTTCAGGCTTCCATAACTCTCTTCAGGAGAAAGTTCTGCAGAAACGGAAAGCAGATTTGAAATCAGCGTTCGAAGCTGCTTCAGACGGTATGCATCTCATATCAAAAGGCCACGGCCACTCGGGGTACTTCCCTTGTAAGAGCTACTTGCAGTTTAAAGCGGTGCTTTTTTGTAGATAATGGTTACTAATCTATACCTCAAACGAATTTGAACGTCCGTGATTCCAGATTATCAAAAGCAGTTTTTCTTTTTAAAATCTCTATCACATAAAGTAGTGCTATTGAAATAATTGGATTAAAATGCTAAATTCTGTGCTCACAATTAGGCAAAGGAGAAGGATCGGCCGAAGATTTTAGCACAACTGTTATTCCGCGACTTCATTTCACAGAAAAATTTGTCAACCGTAGCGGCCTGCATTTCCTCCCTCCCCTTGCTTCTATTTGGAACTCGCTGTTTAATAGAATTGAAACATGGTAAAACTTACAATTGATCGAGTCGAATAGTAATAGGAATGATGGAAACATTGGCGAACAGAAAGTTGACCACGGGAAGAAATTTCGACTAAACCTCCATTTCTTTCGGGAAATTTGTCGTATTGCCTCTGTCAGAATACATAATTCACTTAGCGCTATGCTCCCAAGGCTCCGTGGAAATATTTGCTGAATTCAAAAATCCAAAAGTTCTAATTGAATAATATTTTTTTTCACAAAATTATACGAGTCGTAGATTTAATGGTAAATATAGTGCCTTTGCGCGCGCAAGTCATCGGCATTTCAAGCTATTTGTTCGCAACAACATTGCCATCTAATCTCGGCGCCGCAACGGCACTACTTCTAATATCAGATGTACTCACGTATCGCCATCGGTTACAAAAAATAATCTAGGAAATTTTCAGCTACTGGAGAGGACGAATAATATCGGATGTGGTCGAAAGGACCACAATAAGTCATCAAATGACATAACCGTTGGAAGAAAAGTTCAGAGCAGTGTTAGTGGTTTGAATGTGGGAATGCTTCTGTGCTTTGTGCGATAAAATTGGGATTCCCAGCTAGCTTTATTCATGTACATTCTTGTGCAATGGAAAGGTGGTTGGAAACGCTAGTTTTTCTTTGTAAAAAATAGCCTTGTACAAGTATAAAGCTGACCTCGAGGAGCCTGAAAGTACTTATATCAAAATGATATTTAAGATCTAAAAATAACAGAGTTTATCAGCACTCAGGATGCCAACTGCATTGAGCTTTCATTCAAATCAATAGCATGAAAACAGTTTTGAGTGTCCAAGTAGATCTGAATGTGGATTTCATATCAAATAGTAACCTGAAAATCAAAATCAAATATTAACCGACTCAAAAATTTGAAAATCTTAAATATACGAATAGCGGATAAAATTTGGAAATCAAAATCAAAGAGATGAGTGTCGATTATATGCGAACCTTGAGCGTGGAATTATGACTAAATATTCCAATGAGTTATTTGAATGCGTAGAACAAACGCGAAAACTTGCTGACTGTTGCTCTGCGCCGAATCGAATAATTCGAATACGATTTCAAACAAATTTGAATAAAACATGCGAATATTCTGTTCGAACTCCCGGTTTCCGAATGTTGAATTTTCGATTATTCGAAACTGCCTTTTTTGATTATTCGAGTTCCCGTATTTTATTCGAAAATTCGAAAACACTAAGTTTTGTTTGAATGCAAATTTACGCGGATGTTTTATCTTAATAATCGAATCTTTATTCCATTCGGACCAAACTATAGCGCATATACATGCCCATTAGGCAGCTCATTCAGTTCATTTGTGACCGGGGTATAACCTCAATTCTCATCTTGTACACACTCAATAAACGCTGATTGTTTCACTCAAATAATGAGGTATGAAGAGCGTTCAAGGCCTGTTTGCATGGAAATTCATACGATGGGGGAACGACACCCTCATTATAAAAGGGCAGCTGGCGATTTCGCTACGTCTACTGAAGGGGACGCCGCTATACTCGTCGGAATGATTTTTCATGCATACCGGCATAGATTACATGTGTAATGCAAGCGACGATCTACCTAAACACTGTGTTTGAGCTCTTGAAAATTTTCATTGTAAAAATTTTGTAATAGCAAGCAAACTTTCACTCATTACCAAAGAAGAGTTGATGTAATGGACGTGGCAAGCGCCGCGCTAAATTCCTCAAATTATCACTTTATATTAATATCTTCCTATCAAATAGACGTGTCAGCTTACATGCGTGGATGTGAAAGCGTAATCCTATAGCAGAAAAATGTTCACGGTATATGTAGGCTCATCCAGGGATCGGCATAGATGGCTTACGGAGCAAGCTGGATATCGTTTGGGGGTAAAAAGCAAGGAAATATCGTTTACGGAAACCTTTCCCCCCCCCCCCCCACAATCACTCTTATTCTTACGTCACCCTTCATCTTCTTTAGAGAACGCAGATTGTGTTCCTGCCTTATCGATCCACTTCTGCAAAAATAAAGAAATTCCCTTTTCAACAGGTTCGTTGGTCAAGCGCTCGAATTCAAAACCGCCCCAATATAAATATATGGCCTTGTTAACATCGAAGTATAATTGAAATGACACCAAAATTGGCGTGTAGAGCAATGGGGAGTTAGGACTATGTATGAAAAATCATGAAAAAGTTATGGAAAGTGAAGGCAAACTTTTCTCAGAGTTAATTGGCTTTCCAGCCACCTGGACAGCCACCTGAGGTTGCTGCGAAAAAAAGTCATAAATTTCCCAATTTTCTCATGTAGAACAAAGCTTTGTTCTACATCAAAAACCCTACAACTGAGTTTTTGAATCTCCTCAAATCCCCTCCTGCTCGCTAATTACAGCCCTGCAAATGTTTTGTATCATACAAAACATTTGCAGGGCTGTAATTAGCGAGCAGGAGGGGATTTGAGGAGCTTTGGTGCGCGCCGGACACAGCATGCCGCCAATTCGGAAAATACACTTCTTTAGTTCTTTTTCGTCTGCTCAATGCTGCTTCATGTTTTGTTCCATATTTTTATAATTCGTGTATGATCCATGATCGCGTCATGTGTGATGTGACATTTTTGTGGCAAAGCCTATGAGGACTTCGTTTTGAGAAAAGAAAGGTCACTCATTGCAAGCCGAGCTCTGGACTCAACAAGAGTTTGAAACTTAAACGTCTACAATGCTTTTGGCATATGGCCGCACGAAAATATATCAAGGTTTGCAGAGGAGTATATGCTGAAAGCTATAAACCTAGTAGACAAGTGAAGTCTGGTTTTTAGGTCCAAGAACCGCAAAAGAGGTTGTGATGCGAGTAACTTGATATTGTGACTTATCCGGTTTTACTTTATACTCACATACCCAGAATTCACTTCCTCAAAAATTCCAATAGCATCACAGTTACAAGACAACGCTTCATTCTTGCTTTCATCCTCGCTAGTTTCCAGTCACACTAACGATTGGAGTATTTTGTATTTCCTTAGTGTACCGCGCATATAAAGCTGATGATGATTCTAGATGGTAGCTACACTGCTCAGAACATAACATAGCAAACGAATGTAAAGATATCCCACTAGCTTGAAGATGCACGACAGTGATTCACAGCTTTCTAGCCTCAACGGCGGAATTGATTGACGCTTTCCAGTGACAATAAGATTAGCCGATTCAATGCCAGTAAAAAAAAACATAAGATTGAGATCAGCTACACAACAAAAACAGTTTCTACCAAGGCCCGGCATGAAGATGGCATATGGGCACCCTGTGAAACGATTTCGCCTTTGCCACCTACGATTTCTATGATTTCATTTGATCACGTCAACTGCGTGGGTTGTTCATTTGAAGCGCCCTAAGAGAACCGGCGTCTTGCTATTTTGGATCCTAAAAAAGAGGAGAGGAGGAGTTTTAAAATTGAAACGTTGGTATTCAGTGAATTTTGAATGCAGAGCAGATTTATAGGCTGTATCACCCAGCAAAGGTTGTAGGATCGAAATGGCGCTGCGCGAGGCAAGTGGAAATAGTACGGGAGCGCGAAGCGTCTAGCGATTAGAATCTGTGCTTCGATCGATTCATCAATGTAAATGTTCAATGTTCATGCGTATCTTGTTGTTAGGCCTTCATTCTCAGATTTGCGAGGAATCATACAGGGTGCCCCAAAGAGATGTGCCTGCTGCTAGATTGTCAATAACTCTCTTGTAATGAAGTCTTTCGAGAATCTTTAGGTACAATCTTGAAAGCTGGCTACAAGTTATATCTACAGTATGGTGCGGATCAAAAATCCCTCTTCGTTACTGTAAGAACACGATAGGAACTGCAGGATATGTCACTATGAAAAAGGCCATTTGGAAAAAAACTTCTCAAGAAAATCCGAAAAATTGTGTAACAAGGTTTTCATGTATGCTGATTTCAGTACACAAATTTTTTGCGCTTCCGTAGATTAAATGGCCTAATCAGGCTTTTGTAGAAAGAGAGTAAAAATTAGTTGTTGTGGTATATCTGGCATAAAAAAATGCTTTACATGCGAGTTTCATGTTTGGAATCAGCGACATTGTTATTAACACATTGACGACTGCTTGACACACATGGTGTATCAAGCAATGACTACCGCGTGGGACCGCTTGGCACACCATGTGTGTCAAGACTTGAATTTTAGTAAAATGACTACTATCTTGAAATAAACTAACTCCATGAACTTTCTTTTGCACAGAATCTAGGGACACGTCTACCTTTTTTGTCAGCCTTTCAGATCTATTGTAGGTGTACTGTAGATGGCAGTATGCGTAATTATAATTGAAAGAGTGGGCTGGTCCGTAAAAAGGTTTTGGTCTCAGAAGGCAGACAACTAAAAATCTGCATGGTCGTCAATGTGTTAACCTAGTCTAAGCTTTCAATTTCTTTATTTTATTTTATGGGTGGAATATGACGCTTGTTAACTCAAAACCTTCCTCATTCCTGCCATCCTATCTACAGCCATAAAGAGGGAATTTTGATCCCCATCATACTGTCTAAGTTGAAGCCAGCTCTACAAAATGGTACCTATAACTTTTCGAAAAACTTTATTATAAGAGAGTTATTAACAACCAAACAGTAGGCCATCCTTTTGGGACACCTTGTATTAGGTTGTCGGATAATTTCGGTTACACTTTTCATTTTAATTCTTAAAAATCTCAGAAGCTTTGGAAAGATCTCATGTTCACGGCGTATGGGCAGAGTCAAAAGCCCATTCAAGGGTACCGCCGCATCCGCGATCCGTGCGCAAAACACCCACTTTGTGGTGAAAATTCGTTTCTTCCCATTTTTGTAAATGAGCTGGCGTTCTCTCAGGTGATGAGCGATAGACCGGACAATGTGGTATCAGGAGGGCATAGTCTGTAGCGTTTAGCTAATATGGGGGGATAACGCAGATATGTCTGCACACGTTTTTCTGAGCGGTTCGAATCTCAGTGTGCGCCATCTTTGCAATCATCACAATTTTTACGAAGAAAACGCCTTCAAAAAATATCAAAACATCATTTTTATTCTCTGTATTCTTTGTATACGATGTACATAGTAAGAAATTTAGGAAAGTTTTTGAATTTTTTGACAGTTTTTTTCACCCCTCGTTTTTAGAACGCTAGAGGCACCGAAATGCCTGTATCTAAGAGACAATGCCAAAACACTCTTTAAAAAATTGTGGAAGAGGAAAAGCGCAAGTAGGTGCAGAGAAGAAGATCAGACAAAAACTGAAAAGTTTGATTGCTTTTACAAAACTGCCGTAAACTTGTTGGTATTAGTGCACTTGCGGCATCAGTCATGCTGTTGGGTAGGCCCTGCTATCTCCTAAGCGTGTTGCAAACTGGGGTTTTCAGAAAGAATTATTTTCAGAAACTAATAATTTAGTATAGGGTACACTGCATACAGAGAATTGCAACTTACGGTTGCTTAATTGCAATGACTGTAACATCGTTTCAAATTGTAGAACGATTATCTATGTTGTTTATACCTGTCACGAAAAGAAAAAAATAATAATTACTGGAATTTCGCAGCTTGTGAGAACTTGCCAAGTACCCCACGTTGTGCAATACACGTTTCAAATCACAATTTACCGACGGTATTGTACACTCAAGAAGTGTGCAGAATCCCAATATTGGTAGTGCATTAGGGGCGTAGTTGTGGTACACCCCGGTATGACCTGATCGTTGAAGAACACGAGTATGAGTACAAGCGTAATGACGAGTGACATAACTAACATAACTTGTAGTAGTTCAACAACAATCCGGTCACACAACAACGGCGCTTTAGCCCTATTTGCCCTTTCGGTAAGGTACTCTAGCTTCTCTATCTAAATGCAGGACGCACAAGGAAGGAGAGGAGAGAGGGTTAGGTCCGCGTCTCTTCAAGCTCTGTTCACGCCTTTCCTACTCTATTAATACTTATATTGGTCATAGGTCATATCGACCTCGTTTAGCCATTAAGCTTGGAACACAGGTGATCCTCGTTCACGCCTTTCCTACTCTATTAATGCTCATATTGGTCATAGGTCATATCGACCTCGTTTAGCCATTAAGCTTGGAACACAGGTGATCCTCACCAAGCAACAATACTGTATCTTAAGAATTCTAAGAAGAGGTAAAGTATTACAAAAACTGCATCAGTTTGCATAAGCTCTGCCTTATCTGGTCATTGTAACTACTAATAAGGATTCAAATAAGGACCTTGAATGGCGAAAGTTAGACATGCTAAAAGTAAGAATTGTAGCCAGTATTGGGAATTAACCAGTGAATTGTATGCTCCAGCATTTGTCTCAGCACTTCTTGGAATAATTAGCTATAACTGCTAGGAAAATAAATTCTGCGTCGATTACTGCTTGAAGTATTGGTTCTCTTGTCTTAACTAGATTTGGGGTAGGTTCAGAACAACGAAAAAAAATTTGCAATTTTGAATTCTGCACCAATATGTTTGGAGCACTTGCAAGTGATAATATGGAAGTATTCATGTACGGAAATAAGAAAAACCTATTGTTAACTCGCATATGGCCATTCGAACTGCTATGAACTGCATAAAACCGCATAGAACTATTATATTTATGAGTTAAATCTTTGTTCTACGCCCGCATAAGGCCTAAGGCATACCTGCGATTTCATTCGCTGCGCGACTTGTCACCTACTCTTCATAATTATTCGTAGGCGCGCTTTACTTAGGCCAAATTTCATGCTTTTGCAGCAACACACAGAAGCTATGTGCCTTGCAGCTGAGAGCCGCGCGCGGTGAATTTGTGGACATTTGGCAAATCGCCAAGTCGCGTTGATGTAGCGATTTGGCGGAATCGCGGAAAGTATGCCTTAGGCCTAAGACAGGATGCCAATCCGTTTAATGATGACTACGCTTCCATTCGCTTCGTTGTGCTGCCCCAAAAGAATGCTTGTTACTTTATTCCTAGCTTAGTCTGAACGAACCCAGCTATGTCAATAGTCTGAACGAACCCAGCTATGTCAATCATTACTCTTAATATATTTTCAGATGTTTGCTGAGATCTGATGCTCGCCTTGTATAAGGGATGCGCCGACCTGTCCACTGTGAGGTCAAAGGAAATACAATTGCTAATAAATACAACATAAGAAAACATGGGACAAATGCCCGTCTCATGCTACCGGAGTCTACCTTAACCTTAGATTATTAATGCGTGAGGTGTTACGCAAAAATCTATATCCCAAGACATAAGGCGACGGCAACACTGCATTTGCTTCTTTGGTTTTCCTTCTAAGGCTCCGGACAGACTTCACGCGATTTGATCGTCGCGACTCAATCGCCGACATTTCCATTCATTTTAATTTAACATTCAAAAATTTCGGGCTGGAAAAGTATTACAACCGAAATGCAAGTTGATCGACATGGAACGATGTTGTAACAGTTGTCTCGTCGCGATTCAGTCGCGATGATCAAATCGCGTGAAGTCTGTCCGGGGCCTAATTCGGCTTCATAGTAGCGCTGCTCGAATGCATGATCAGTCCCTATTGACACTGTTAATTCCCAAGCTTTTCATGATAATTCCGATGTCCTTCTGCACAAAGGTTGATTGGACGCTATACTTGAAACTTACATTTGCAGGAACCTTCCTCAAAAGCTCATTGATTCGCACAGCCGCAACCTCTTCAAATCACCAATTTGTTGTTCACTTGTGTTTAACTCACCTATCGTGATCCCAATCCGCATTCACACTGACATTAATTTTCGAAAGGTTTCCCGACTCCGGCCGTCCATAGTCGCCAATAATACGAGCGTCTGACTGGTTATGTAGAGATTACAAAATGATAGAGAAGGCTTTGTACGCCGTGATGATTCGCATCGATCTTCCACACAAAAATTGATTTAAGTCAAGGAGTACAGATAGGAGGCTCACGCCAGTGCAGCAACGCTGGTGCTATCAGTCCTACTCTCCTTTGCGTGTATTCTTCGTGTTCTGCCATATTGTAGACAAAAACGGCATCATGCATAAAAGGTGCCACAGCGTGTTGTACACAGTCATATCATATTTTTCAATTGCAATCTTCAAGAGCCAGTAGCTTTTTTCAGAAAATTTATGGAATGAACGCATAATATGAACACATACGTGTACTCGGTTCTGACGTAGCTGATTTATTCGCAGGTTGTTTCATTAGCAGAGAACATCCGGTGACCTGCCATATCTTGTTAACATAGAAGTCAAAGTCAGAAACTATCCGCCAGTTGTTGAGGGCAGAAATGATCGCCTGGAATGTTTTTCACTTTTACTCTCTTCATCTTGTAATTGTTATTTCCTCTCGAACCACTACGATAATTTTATACCCATGCAAGTTCTTCCTACTTTGATAGTGAAAAAAATTTCAAAACGCATG
This sequence comes from Cylicocyclus nassatus, assembly GCA_958299035.1. Classification (NCBI taxonomy): domain Eukaryota; kingdom Metazoa; phylum Nematoda; class Chromadorea; order Rhabditida; family Strongylidae; genus Cylicocyclus; species Cylicocyclus nassatus. The sequence continues at coordinate 98,546,059 of CATQJL010000001.1, read as the reverse complement.
TGCAGTTTTCACGTTAATCGAACAATTTAATTGAACATATGAATGCCGATTTTACCCTTACTGCTAACCTAAAGCATTTGAGTGTTTCAAATGAATTTGGCATGGCTCGTTAATTGCTCGTATTGAGTTGTATTCAAGAAAGTCTGCAAAATACTGCTAGCATACATGCTCAAGCCACTATGAACTTATCCTTTGACAGAAAAACTAGAACTATGACAACTTGCATAAATTATAAAAAAAGGTAGTGGCCGCGTTTCTTTCAAAAAAAAAAACTGTGCTTTTCAAACGCTTAAGCAAGCCCTGTTTCTCAATACTTTCTTATATTCACCTTTGTGCAAACATCTAATGCTGTATTCAAACATTCAGACATCTAATACTGTACTCGAATTCCACAGTTCATTTACATGCATTTAGGTGCAAGGAAAATATGAATAGCGAGGCTGTCACGTAAACTTCGAGAAGCTAATGTGGCAGAAAAGTTGATGAACTGCTCGCAGAAACGCATCTTGAAAGTATTTTTGTTGAAAATTTAAAAGCTGCTTCAGCCGCATCTTTTGAGGGGGGGGGGTGCCGCACCCCATTAAATTTATCAAAAAAACAGTTTTAGCGGACAGTATTTATATGAATCGATAGCCTAAACCTTGTAGATTCCTTAGGACTATTTGGAGGCTGATTCGTCTTCTTAGCTCTGAGTAATATTTGGTGAAAGCACAGCGTAAAACGTAAAAGACTTAAATGATGCCTATAAAAAGCATTCGATAGTACCTTCTGTGCAGATTACGGAGCGCTAAAGTTTAGCCGCAGACTTTCTTACAAACGAGATAAAAGCGCTGGTGAATTCTGGGAGAATCACGCGTTTCTAAATCCTACTCGCCGCAAATTCCTTTGAAAGAAATATTCTGAATCGGAAAGAAGCATTATGCTCAGCTTTTTAAGACGGATCTTCCCATATACAGCCTGTCTTGCAATCTTAATTTCAGTATTCTGCAGTCTTTCTGCGGACGGCTCTTCGCAAAGGTGTAAAGCAGCGCATTGCCCCTAGTAGATTCCAGCAAGGAAATTTCGATAGTATTTCTTTTGTAGATTATGAAGCGCCTAAGAGTAGCCGCAGGCTTTTTTCTGAAGGAAATAGAAGGGCTGATGAATTCTGGAAAAATTATGTCCTTCTGAATTTTACTCACCATAACCCTAAAATATGAAGCTCTCTTTCTGAGAGGATGTGATTTTCGTTATCAGCAGGTCGGATAACCTCTATGAGCAAGTTTTACGAGATGTTCTGCTTATTCATTTTTTTCTCCGATGGATTTTGGTCAAAATGTTGATGATCTTCGATTGTAATGAAACTTCGCTTATAGAGGTTTTTGGACACGTTATTTACGAAAATCATGGTCTTTGGAGGATAAAGGGTCTTTTTGCAGAGATACGGTGAAGTAAGTGTAACTGAGTCACGAAAATTTGTAAATTCGCCTGCACTTTTCGCGTACCTTTCAGAAAACTTGGCTGCTTGCTTTTATGTGCTAAAGATAAAGAGAACCGTGCTTTTGAACGGTGCTTGTCTCAGGTTCCAGTCTATGAAAATTGCCAATTACAAGCCTACGAAAACACGTCCTCATAGATTTTGCCTAGAATGTAAAGATCGCATACTTCGTCAAAATTCCACTGCGCGTGGATGTACAAGTTGGCTAAATCTTTTCACATCGCTTAGTGGATCCTTCTGTATTGGAGTTGATGGTTATATAGATCTGAGCTCTGGCTGCGAAACTGCTTTGATATTCAGTTAAACAGCTGAAGCACATGCAACCGCCATATTCAGTAAGCGGGATCCCTTGGGCGAAGTGAGCATATGCTGACATATAACATAATGTTTGCAACCAAAATGTCGTAGAAAACTCACTATGGAATTTCGACGGAGTATGGCCCGTAGTAAAGCTCGGCCACGGAAGATGATCTCCCCTGAGGCCCTCATATGAGGCTTTGTCGGGTGAGATGAGGACTGCCCACTTTTCCGTGGTGTAAGTATGCAAGGTCACCCTATAGGTGAGCTTCAGATGAAGCCCGGCAGGGAGATCAGCTCCCCACCGAGTCATCGGAAATGAGCCCGGCGACGATATAAGGTAAATACTGTGCTAAAGAGGAGAGCACAGAGAAAATCTCCGTAAGTTGCTCCCGAGTAACTTACGATACATCGCAGCTGAGGTTCTTTTGCGGTGCAAAACTCCCAAAACTGCACAATTTCGGGCGCCTTAGTGAGTGAGGATCGATGAAGAGCTGATTGCGCGACGAAATCGAAAAAAGTTTTTTTTGCAATTTCCTTACAGATGATACACGTTTTCTACGGAAAACCGTTCAGATGACAAAGGCTTAAATTTATCTTTTTATTCGTTTTTCGCTGAGTGTAATTTTCTTTTGTATGAGTGCCAAAATATTGTATATTTGTTTTATCCCGTAGTTTGCTAGGAGAAATCTCTGATAGCTGCTATCATCGACAAAGGCCGCCAGGCTAAGTAGCGAAAATGGTGCCGCTAGCCGCACTCAACCACGGCTCTGCCGCTTAAAACGCATGCCTCTTATCCGTTTGATTATTAATGCACAAACTGCAGAAACGTTCCACCTTTGAAAACGCGAACATTCAGTAAGTGATCTGCTCCAAATCAATCGCTCCCCTGGCACTGTGCTGAGGCGCGATGAGATCAACTCCGGTCCGCCTCAAAAGAGATGCCCTGATGGGGGTTTACTACGGGCCTATGCAATCTTTACATTCTGGGCAAAATTCATGAGGACGTGTTTTCGTAAGCTCGTAACTCGGCGATTTTCATAGACTGGAGCTTGGGACAAGCACCGTTCAATAGTACGCTTTCAAGCAACTTTAGCATATAAAAGCAAGCAGTCATTTCTTCAAAAGGTACGCGAGAAGTGCAGGCGAATTTACAAGTTTCGTGACTCAGTTACAGTTACTTCACCGTATCTCTACAAAAAGACCCTTTATTCTCCAAAGACCATGATTTTCGTAAACAACATGTCCGGAAACCCCTATAAGCGAAGTTTCCTTATATCCAAGATCATCAACATTTTGACCAAAATCCATCGGCGAGCTTTAGAACGTAAAATGAGAAAAAAATGAATAAGTAGAACATCTCGAAAAACTTGCTCATAGAGGTTATCCGACCTGCTGATTACGAAAATCACATCCTCTTAGAAAGAGAGCTTCATATTTTAGGATTATGGTGAGTAAAATTCAGAAGGAAATAACTTTTCCAGAATTCATCAGCCCTTCTATTTCCTTTGGAAAAAAGCCTGCGGCTACTCTTAGGCGCTTCATAATCTACAGAAGAAATACTATCGAAATTTCCTTGCTGGAATCTACTAGGGGCAATGCGCTGCTTTACACCTTTGCGAAGAGCCGCAGAAAGACTGCAGAATACTGAAATTGAGATTTCAATACATGCTGTATATGAAAAGATTTGCCTTGACGAGCTGAACACAACGCTGCCCCCGGATTCAGAATACATTCATTCCGAACGAAGTTATGGCGCTTTTTGCGTGCTTCGCGTTGATTTCGCGAAATTCCTGAAATTTCGCGGAGTTCCTGGAATTTCACGGAGTTCCTGAAATTTTGCGGACTTTCGCAAAAATCCCCAAAATCTTGACATTCTGAGAGTGGTATTTGTAATAGTCAAATCTCAACATGATAACCTTTGCTAATGTCGATTAAAAGTCAAGGTCAAAACCCTTGCATATCCAGCAAACATCAAGTCGCTTACGCTTCAACAATAAAAACTTACTAAACAGGCGCGATTTTCAGTTAGCCATTTTCGCATTCTGCAAGCGTCACCGGCTTCAATTAGACTGCGCTAAGTCTAAGTACGCTATATGTGTGCCCTACGAGCTGTAATAGTTATTGCTAAAATTGCACCTTGGTTAAGTAGATTGTTACTCAATTCAATTAGTCCCTGAATATTACTCAAAAAACTTAGTGAATATTTATAAGATGAACGCGAAAAATGGGTAACATGGAGAATAATTGTGGGTTTCTCAAAGAAGAGAAGCTATTATATTTTCCAATCCCAATCACAGCGACAAAGGACTTCGAGCAGTATCTGAACAGTGAAACTTATGCGATCATCCAAAGCACTGCAAGGAGTGATGGGACAGTCGTTAAACCCAAGCACCTCAACGACCAAACTCATGAGGTATGGTCAGAATATGGCCACTTGCAGTTTCGAGGACGAATGTACGTGTTATTTACTTCTTTGCAAGTGCTTTGACTACCATCTAGTAAGGCACTCAAGCTCTATCCTACTATAATAACGCGCTAAGAGTGTTTACGTGTTTTTGTGTGTCTGTCTGTCTGAATGTCTGTCTGTCACGAAATTCATAGAGCGTGTTCCAGCCAACGTCCTGAGCTCAAATTTTGCATAGCACTTGCTACTGGCATGAAAGTCCAACATGCAAAAGCACAAGCAGTTTCGTTGAGTGAGTCTCTTGGAAATTGCGCGTCAAACGGATCCACTTTGCATTTAGCCCACAAAATTGGGTCCGTAATTCCACTTTTTGCGGAGTGGTGGGTGTTTATGGCAAGTAAATGTGCAAGTTATGAACTGAGGCCCAAATAAGTGGCCAAAAGTCCATTACTTTACAAAAACGGCGCCAAAAAGTATTGCTTGCGTAAATGGTCAATTTGCCAAAGTTCTAGAAAAGCATTCGAGAAGATTTTTGCACAGAGATGTAGCACACGGTGACTATTGCCTTTATGGCGATTATCAAACCATGACAATTTTAAAAATCTATTCAAATTTGCCTTTATCTTTCTGCGAAAAGTTTTTTCCATGCGAAATCACCGATCTCACGTGAAAAAGCTTTCTAAATGAGTAGTTGTTTACATTTCATTCGTGGTAGTCGGCATAGCACGATGGGTTCCAGTGCCACGATTTTACGAGAATGAGTAAGGCACATAGATAGTAGAGCCAGTGCGAGCCTCTGCGAAGCAGAGGTGACGCACTGGTCCATTTATATGCAGCTTATCTCAATTCATCCTGTCGTCGGAAAGTGTAGTTTAAATAAAAATGATCTCTTGGCTTCTAATTGTACCAGAAGATCGCAATCTTTTGAGTTTCTTGCTTTTTTATCTGGATTAATATAAGAATCTCACATATTTGACCCGCCATTTAGACCATGAAGACCTTTTTCGAATGATATGTCACATGCTTTATGACTTACGGCAAAACAGCACAAGATTAGGAGATGTTCAAAACCCCGTCCGAATTCTCAACGGTGCCAGGTGTAGGGTTGTGAGGGATGAGCAGTAACGCGTTGCCAGAATGATAGGAAAAGGTCGCTTATGTAAGCAACGTTCGAGCTGCAGTCTGCTTGTTGTTAATCAAGACAAAGAATCTCAAAATGTGATAAAAATCAAGGTGTTCCATTATTTTCCTTCAGCCCGATAATATTGGATTGTCTAAAGGGGTATTCTTCTGCAAGTACCTTTTCAAAGCAACTGTTTTCTTGCTTTCGCCATCTTCGCTAATTTGATATACTGGATAAAAAATACTTTTCGTGCACGTATTACGTTCTCCTTGGGTTGCTTGATTTCTAAGCCTCTTTATAGATGCTTCGAGTTGGAGGATTTCTCTTTATCCACTGTTTTGAGTTAGATTCCTTGGTCAAGGACAATAAATTCGTGTTAGTAGATCTGAAGCAAGATGCTAAGAGGATCTACAATCTGCCCCAATCCTAACCAGGCCAAAATTGGCGTGGCGGGAGTCCGCGTAGCTAGGGTTTCGCGGTCATGCCCACGGCCTGCTTCTCTGCCCTTCCTTCAGTCCTTTGGCTCTCTCCAACAGCGCGCATATGCAGCGCAGACCGCTAGCGCTGCGAGCGCGCAAATTTACACCGACGCTTCGGCTCGATCCCGATTGGGGCAGACTGTACAAATCTCACAGTAGGGCGCGTTTTAGCGATCGTAAATCCTGCAGGTAGAGAATTATTGATTACGATGCTTTTTATCCTAGCTTACAATAAAAATTTTCAATGGAATTATGAGAGTTTAGAGACAGTGGCTCAGCAGAAAGCACATCTTGGGATTTCGATATACAAGGTTGCTTATACCGCAAATATGAAAACAGAGGTAGGAGCACACAGCATGTTGCCCCTGCTAAGAAAAGAAAACTGCCTTCACAATGCGCTAAACCATTCTCACACGCGCTTTAAAGAGCTCGCGATTTCCCTTTCACTGTCGGAGGCGGCAGCCAATGCTATAACCGTACAGGCAGTGTCCAGTCAGACTTTATCAAGCTTTCTGTATATTTCGAGCATTCTCCTCATGTAAGAGCTTCAAATGCGGTGAAAACAACCGTTACTAAGGCGTTCAAACACTTTCCCAAAAAAGCTTACGAAGTTTACATGGAAAGTCGGGAGGCCTTGGCACAAAAAATCTGCCGCCAATTTTTGCACTGAATTGCCTGCACAGGCAGGAACAGCAGTGGTGGTCCCACGCAAAATAGTCAAACGAAGTTGTCCGAGCGCGCCCTAATATGAGGTTTTCGGGGCGGAGGTAACTGCAGTCGGGAAGGGCCCGAAGGCTAGCGGGGTGACCAGAATCCCCCCACACCTACAATATCACTCACAGAAAGTGCACATTTTCCACGAATGTCGCGGAATTTCGGGAATTGCGCAGAAGTCCGCGACAATTCCGCGACTTTTCGCGGAATCACGCAAGTCACGCAAACGCAGCGTTTTCGAAATGAACATACTCTGAATCCGAAAGCAGCAATGTGGTTAGGTCGTCAAGGAAAATCTATTGATGTACAGCATGTCCTCGATAATCCGTTTTCAGTTTTCTTAATTCGTTTGCGGAGATCCTTTCGCAAAGATATAACGCAGTACCTATTCAACATAAACGATACCAGCTAGTTTTGTTCGATATTCGATACTATTCTTGTAGATTATGGGAGAGAGTAGCCGCATTTTCCCAAAAGAAATAGAAGCGTTGGTAAATACCGGAAAAATCGTGCGTTTCCAAATTTTCTACTTGCCGCAACTTCCTTCAAAATAAATTTATCCGTATCCGTAAAAAGCATTTTGCTCAGCCAGTCAAAGGGATTCTTTCGACACACAGCAAGTCCTTGATATTCCGATTTCAGTATATTGTATCTTTCTGCGGACGTCTTTTCGCAAAATTGTAAAGCGGCGCGCATTGCCCCTAGTATGTTCGAAGAGGGACCTATCGATAGTATTTGTCCTGTAGATTACGGAGCTTTGAAAAATAATAGCAGACCTCTCTTTAAAGGAAATAGAAGGGCTGTTGAATTCTGGAAAAATCATAACGTTCTAAATCTCACTCACCATAAGCCTGAAACACGAAGCGCTCTTGCCACGCAGATGTGATTTTCGTAATCAGCTGATCAGGAGTTATTTCATTTTTTCTCGTTTTACGATCTGGAGCTCGTCGATGGATGGTCACAATGTTGATGATCATGGATGTAAGGAAACTTCGCTTATAGAGGGTTTTCACACGCTGATTACGAAAACTGTGGTCGTTGAGGAATACAGGGTCTTTTTGCAGAGATGTGGTGAAAGTGTAACCCTGAGTCACGAAAGTTCACTTCGCCTGCAGTTCCCCGTATCTGTCAGAAAACTTGTCTTTTTGCTTATATAGGTTGAAGTTACCAGCAGCTTTGCCATCAAACGGTGCATGTTTCAGGCCCTAATCTATTGAAATCGTCGAGTTACGAGCCTACGAAGATACGTCCCCAAAAATTTTACCCATAATGTAAATATTGCTTCGTCGAATTTCCACAGTGAGTGGTTGTATAACACTTTTTGAATCCGTTCACATCGCTACGGATCTTTCTGCGTGAAGCACACGTAAGCACCATATTCAAACAGTGGTGTGCCTTGAGCAAAAGAACATAATATTTGCAATCAGAATGTCATACAACCACTCACTGTGAAAATCCGACAAAACAATACTTACATTTTAGGCAAAATTCTTGGGGACGTGTTTCCGTATCTCGAAACTCCGCGTTTTCAATAGAGTAGGGCCTGAGACGTGCACCGTTTGATGGCAAAGTTCCTAGTAATTTCAACCTCTATGAGCAAATAGGCAAGTTTTCTGACAGATATGAGAGAACTGCAGGCGAAGTAAACTTTCAAGACTCAGTTACAGTTACCTCACCATATCTCTGCAAAAAGATCCTGTATTCCTCAACGACCACAATTTTCGTAAACAGCGGGTCTGAAAACTTCTATAGGCGAAGTTTCCTTACAATCCAAGATCATCAACATTTCAACCATCCTTCGGCGAGCTTCAAACCGTTTACGAGAAAAAAACGGAATAGGTTATCTGACCAGCTGATTACGAAAATCGCATATGCATAGTAAGCAGTGGCGTGCCCAGGATTTCCGCTCGGGGGGGAGGGGGGCGACGAAAATTTTTTTCGAATTAAGGTGCGTGGCGTTAGCCACGCACTCCGAAAAATTTTAGGGGTGCTTTTTAAAATGTTTGCAGGTCCCCAACCCCTAAAATCTGGAAAAAGGGGGCGTGGCGTCAGTTACGCCCCCGAAAAAATTTTTTACAAGGCTAGATTGAATTTTTGAAATTTTTTAAAAATTGTTTTAATTATTTACAATCATAAACAAGTTACTTGCACATTTTTGTAACCCATATAAGTAACTTTCAAACCCCCCTCCCCCCCCCCCCCCCCCCGCCCCCCCTCGGTACGCCACTGATAGCAAGAGAGATTCATGAGTGAAATTTAGAACGACATGATTTTTCCAGAAATCAACAGGTCTTCTACTTTTTTCGGAGAGAAATCTGCGACTACTTTTTAAAGTTCCGTAATCTACAGAAAAAATCTATCGATAGGTCCTTCCTGGGATATACTAGGGGCAATGCTGCCGCTTTACATATTTGCGAAGAGACATCCGCAGAAAGATTCAAAAATACTGAAAGATGGCGAAAGATTCCTCTTGACGAGCTGAGCACAATGCCTTTTTCGGATTTAGAGTATTTTTATTCCAAAAAAAGTGTTACGGCGAGTAGGATTTGAAAAAGCGTGATTTTTCCAGTATTAACCAACGCTTCTATTCCTTTTAGAAAGAAATCTGCGGCTACTCTCTATCATCTTATATATAAAGCTGAATGTCTGTTTGTCTGTCTGTCTGTCTGTATGTATGTATGTCTGTACGTATGTTCCGAATAGAAAATTCCATTTCTGAACCGATCCGGACCAAACTTGGCACACATACACTTCGGGCCCCGGCGGGATGGCGCCAAAAAGAATAAGTTGCATAAATGTCCAATTTGCCAAGATTTTACCTGATCGTTTGAGAAGATTTTTGCACAGGGATGTATTCCACGATGATTATTGTCGTTATAGCGACTATCAGGCCATAAATAGTCCAAAAACCAATTCAAATATGCATTAATTCTTCTCGGAAAAGTTTCATCCACGCGAAAATACCGATCTCACACAAAAAAGTCTAGGAATGAGTAGTTGTTTACAAATCATTTGTGATAGCATGCATGGCTCGGTGAGTTTCACTGTCATTATTATGCGGGAGTGAGTTAGGCATATAATAAGTAGGGCCAGTGCGAGCCTCTGCGACGCAGAGGTGACGCACTGGTCCCTCTATATTCTGAAAGAGGTATTTTTTATGTCGGAAAGGCGCTGCGTTATATCCTTGCGAATGGATCTCCGCAGAAGAACTCGAGAGAACTGAAAACGGAATATCGGAGCATGCTGCAAATTAATAGATTCTCCTTGACGAGCTGAACACAGTGCTGCTTTCGGAAATCATGGCACTGCGTAAATTGGGTGATTTCGCGATTTACGAAAGTCGTGAAATGTCTGGAATTCCCGGAATTTCGCGACATTCACGAAAAGTTTGCACATTCTGTGAGTACTCGAAATTCTCGGACCCAAAATTTTATCCCGCCAGACTCGAATCTACGGAACACTACTCATAAGGGTCCGGCAGCGGCGTCTTAAACCTTTTACTGTTCCACTCTTCCACATTCAAAATGGAAACCCTATGGAAATACTGGTCTTTGCGATTTCTCTAAGGTGGATTTTCGAGATCCGTCGCATTACCTCAGATAAGAAAGAACAATTTATTTCGGGAATTTGCCGAGCCAATGCGCAACATAAATCCTTGCGGAGCCAACACAAATCCTTGCGGAACCTGCACTTCCGGACAATTTGGTATTTAAAGCTAAGAAAATTTTTGAGTTGGTCTTGAAATCAGGGGAAAAGTGTCAGTGTGGAGGTCTAGGACGCTGCAAAAAAACGCTGTTAGACTTTTTGAACAAGTGCCAATGTTCATTCATAAAGTTCGAGAGAAAATCAAACATCATTGTTCAAGAAAGTAGAGTCGAATGCAGAATTCCTTTGGACCCAAATCTGCTTCAAAAGCTGAAACATGACATTGCATTCTAACGCACACTTTCGTAAAGTGCAAAAGTCTGTTCGTTTTGATTATCAACAAAAGAGAATTAAATATTAAGATACTGTGTTAAATCGATCAGTTGTGGACATTTGTACCAATTTTGCACGAAATAGTAGCGGAAGGTTTGCAGGTTTAATTGCATGTGGTGGCTAAGAATAGATCCGCACACATTTGCTTCATTCAATAATGCGTGAACATACTTAGCGTTCTTTATAAAAGCAAGCAATCGCCGAGACGTTATTCAGAAAATGATCTACTGGTGTTGCTGTTTAGGTCTCATAGTAAGCCTGTTACAGTCCAAGTTTCTTATATCAAGGAAGCAATTTCAGGTTTTCATGTGTGTCTCCACATCAAAGGGAAAGGCGAACAACACTACAGCAGTCGGTCTCAACAAAACCGAACAGGATATTTTGATCAAGGCGTGGTATAATCTCACGGGTTCTCGACCTGAGGTGAGAGCGAAAACGAAAGTTCACTAGGTACCGCATAAGTTTCAGTGCGAGTAAACGTGCTTCATTCAGGAATTGTTTATGAATTTTGACAAAACACGTCACACTGACCCATTATGTTTTTTAGTATAACATGAAACTGCAAAACACATCCATCGAAGCAGTGGTATCAACGCAGAGTACTAAACAGCCGAAAATGGCAAGTGGAAACCTAAATCCCCATGTGGAACCTGCTCTCCATGCTCTGGGAGAATTTTACTTGTATGTTTTATCTCATTTCTATCCATCATACCACTGACGGCTTTGTGACTGTAAGTTTAGCCATCCATGGAACTATACAGTGCTCGAAGAAGCGGTCTATCATTGGGGTTGGCAGTACCCAGACGTAAGTCCTAGATTCCCTATTTCCCACCATTCTGATATACTAGCCTTGCTTCGGCTTAATCATTTCTGTAGTGACAGAAAATACGATCCTATCAGCTCCACATGGAGTGGCGGAACAGTTAATTATGTCAGAGAAAGCTCGCCAAGCTGGCTTCGTATTGTTGGGCGAGGCGTCATCGTAGCCCTTCCATGCGTCCTCGCATCTATTGTCGCGTGCTAGTCTCAAGTGATACACCCAACTCACAGAATAGGTCTTTTTCTAGTGTAGATGATTCCCTCTTGTTGGCTCGCACAAAATTGAAGTGAGAAACGATTCCCTTCAGACCAGCTCTCTTATCATGCTCCCCTCTCTTCTCAAAAGCTCCACAAGCTCGTCGAAGTGTTTTTAAGGTTTTGCTTAGTGAAGTTTTCGTGAAAGAATAGCCACAGTTAGGAAGCAGTGGTATCAACGCAGAGTACTTCACAAAATAGTGCAATAATTTTTCAATATGCCGCGCCGTAATCGCGATAATGCTATTTGATTTGCACTGAATTGACGCAAACAAAAGTTCGTCGCAACGAGAGAATCTGTGATTGAGCTGAATATGTTGCAAGAGGTTGTTGATGAGGAGAGGACGGAGAAGGAGGGCACCGAGATGGATGGAAAAGTTTATGAAAGCGTACATTATCATTAGCCAATCAAGCAGTCCGCAGTTCCCACACTTTGTAAGATTGTGAAGCGGGTAAAAAGCACCTTTCAAAATTCAGCAGCTCCTGACTTCTTCAGAATTGCATGAATGGTGGTAATTTCATAAGTTAGATTCTCCTCTTCAAGAGCTTCAAATGATATATAATGCTCGAGGGAGAGACCATCACTAATTCTCTCCTTCGCCCACTTCAATGTATTGGCTGGAGGCCGCCAGAGGAGAATTAGTGATGAAAAGTCTCCCCCTCGTGCTAAGCCGTAGAAGGCGCCTAACCCCTATATGTTATATATTATTTCAAAGCTCTTGAAGAGGAGAATCTACCTATGAAGTCGCAACCGATTCATGCATTTCTGAAGAAGTTATGAGTTGTTGAATTTTGGAAAGCGCTTTTCTACCAGCTTCTTCAAGAGTCTGGCTCTCGGCGGTGTTTCAACGGATCTGCACGGCTACGATATATTCTGATAAGGCCAAACCTTATTCTTGAAAACCTTTGAAGTCGCAATTGCTGACATCTTCATACATCAGATTTATAACAGTGGAAATTACGCATGATTTTTCACTATTTAATTATTCAAAATTCTGGTTCTTGGCGGTTACTCCCTGGGTCGGCCTACTTTTTTCGCTGTGCGTTAAACAAAATTTACTTAATAAAATTCGCACAATTCCGCTGGATTCCACCTTCATATATACCTTTGATAAGCACATTTATTTCAGATATTTATGCCGCGGTATAGAGGCGCCGCTATGACCAGATCGGACGCAGGTTCGATCCCCGCCCTTGGGCCAACCAAGCCCTCTACCCTCCGGGGCCGGTAAATTGGCACCAGAGTAATCTGGGAGGATAAAAGCGCTGACTTGGAAACGGCTGGCCCCCGCAAGTCACTGTAATAGGCTCGCACAATATATATATATATATATATATATATATATATATATATATATATATATATATATATATATATATACAGAGTGTCCCAAAAAAATGTGCCTACTGTTTGATTGTAAATAACTCTCTTGTGATGATGTGTTTCGAGAAGCTTTAGGTGCCATTTTATAGAGCGAGGTTGAACTTAGATTTACAGCATAGAGCGAATCACTGATCTCTCTTCACTACTGTAGGATTACGGTAAGAACTTCCAACATATGGATTTAATGTGAAATTTACTATTTAATAAAACTTTTTTCAAAAATTCTGAAAAATCGTGTATTAGGGTTTTCGCGCATGCTGATTCTACCTAACAACTTTTTACGAGTGTTTTCAGCTTTTTTGACGTTGTAGTTACATTTCTGACAAATGCTGGGAACTGAGTTATTACGATTTACCGGGGATAACTTTGGAAAGAAGCATCATAGAAAAATGAAAATTTCAAAATCGGAATCAGCGGCTCCCGTTACCGTAGTACAAGAGTTTTTGGCTTGTTTGGTTCTGTTCGGAGGCCGAATATAGCCTCCAATGGCCCTAAAATCCTTGTCGAATTTTGTACCGTAATCCTACAGTAATGAAGAGCGATAGACGATTCGCTCCATACTGCAAATCTAAGTTTGACCTCGCTCTACAAAACGGTACCTAAAACATCTCGAAACATTACACTACAAGGGAGTTATTTACAATCAAACAGTAGGCACATTTTTTTGGGACACCCTATATATATATATATATATATATATATATATACTAGCTGGCTTACCCGGCTCCGCCGTATCCGGACCAAACTTGGCACACATACACTTCGGGCCCCGGCGGGTGTCACAGTCCACTTTTCGTTATCGATCGATGTCGATTTTACCGATTTTTGTCGATTTTTTTGCAGAGTTCACCTACAGGGCTAGGAGTTGGCACAGGGGGGGAATTGAGCATGGGGATTCCGAATACAATATTAGTTTTCAGAATTATCGATTACTTTTATTGGTTTTATCTATTTTTTGTAAATTTTGACCTGCGAGGCTGGGATTTTGCACAGGGGGTAATCGAGCATGCAGATTACGAATACAATATTAGTTTTCAAGATCGTCCATTACTTTTATCGATTTTATCGATTTTTTGAAAATTTGAGCTAGGGAGCTGGAATTTGGCACAGGGGTGTAATCGAACATGCTGATCACCCCCCTTGGGAGTGATCAGCATGCTCGATTACCCCCCTGTGCCAACTCCCAGCCTCCTAGCTCAAACTTTGCAAAAAAATCGATAAAATCGATAAAAGTAATCGATAATCCCAAAAACCAATATTGTATTCGGAATCCCCATGCTCGATTACCCCCCTGTGCGAACTCCCAGCCCCGTAGCTCAAACTTTGCAAAAAAATCGATAAAATCGATAAAAGTAATCGATAATCCTGAAAACCAATATTGTATTCGGAATCCCCATGCTCGATTACCCCCCTGTGCGAACTCCCAGCCCCGTAGCTCAAACTTTGCAAAAAAATCGATAAAATCGATAAAAGTAATCGATAATCCTGAAAACCAATATTGTATTCGGAATCCCCGTGCTCGATTACCCCCCTGTGCCAACTCCCAGCCCCGTAGGTGGACTCAGCAAAAAAATCGATAAAAATCGATAAAATCGATATCGATCGATGACGAAAAGTAGCCTATGACACCCGCCGGGGCCCGTAGTGTATGTGTGCCAAGTTTGGTCCGGATCGGTTCAGAAATGGAATTTTCTATTCGGAACATACGTACAGACATACATACATACATACATACAAACAGACATTCAGCTTTATATATAAGATATATATTAGGTTGAATTAGGTTGATGCAAAAGAAATGGCCGATTTTCCAAGCCTTTTTTCAGGACAACTTTTTTCCATCAATGCTTCTTCTTTACAATGGATGTAGTATATTATCGCAAAGCTGTTTCATGCTCTATCTAACGGTGCTTGAAACGGGCTCTCATCCTCATTTCTTATAAAGTTACTAAGCTGTAAATGACTGCATCCAAATTCAGAATTTCTTTGCACTCACTTTTCCGGCCAGCTTTCAAGCGCGTATCAATGGGATTTTTTCAAAAATTTAGCTCTTGTATGTAATAGAAATTTTCTACATTATGCATACTTAACTGCATTCTTTAAAGCTATCCAGACTGAGATATCGGAGCCTAAATATGGGTAGCTGTTGCGGTCATTTTATGACCCATAATTTTCTTTTGAGGAAGTCAGTCGCCAAAGCTATGCTCAATTCTGTAAGCGTAGAGCTAGGACATTTATTAGCAGTTTTTGCAAAAACATCCAGCTGTTCAGTACAAAGAAAATCAGAAAATTCTATATTCCGGACCTTGAGGCACACTGAAAAAATGTTGAAAAAGCTGAGAAATTTTAAATTTTAATTTTTTCTTTCTCGCAAACTTTTTTATTTGAATTCTTTTTAATGTGTTTTGTACTACTGACTTGCGGCTACAAGATAGGCCACTTTTCATTCATACTAAGAAACTCTGAAGGAAGTTGTGAATTGTCAAAAACAAGGTTCCCTCAGAAGAACCTTTTTTGTCTTTTAGTCCGTATTTCTCTTCCCGTTCATGGTTTGAGTATAACTAAGTATGCGCTGTATTGCGAAAGGATTGCTGCTTCTGGAGGTCTTTACCGCATTCAGAAATGTGGATCTTTCAGAAAGTTATAGCACATCAAAGTGAGAATTCGCAAATCGGCCATTCCTTTTGCATCAACCTAATATATCATCTAAAATGGGTATAACGTAGCCAAAGGTTTGCTTTACATAATAGTTATGAGCGCTCATTAAAATCAAAATAAAAATTTTCAGAATTTAGGAAAGTTTTGGCATTACTATTAATCTGCTCAAAAAACCATGGCGATAACATTGCAAAGACAGGGTAGATCAGAGAGCAAATATAGCTGTAAGAAAGAGGAAGAAAAACTATAAATGGTACCTAGAACGTTTATGAACTGGTGTTTTGTGAGTTTTAGTGAGCGATGAAAAAAGCCGACAAAACTTTCGGGACAACCTAATATATAAGAATTAGCGTAGATTTTTGCTGTTCTAAACATGCGTTTCTCAAAGTATCTGCCTTCACCCACTTGCTAGCGACCCGTAGGGTCGCTAGTCTTATATATAAAGCTGAATGTCTGTTTGTATGTATGTATGTCTGTATGTCTGTCTGTGTGTACGTATGTTCCGAATAGAAAATTCCATTTCTGAACCGATCCGGACCAAACTTGGCACACATACACTTCGGGCCCCGGCGCGTGTCATAAGCTACTTTTCGTCATCGATCGATATCGATTTTATCGATTTTTATCGATTTTTTGCGGAGTTCACCTACGGGGCTGGGAGTTGGCAAAGGGGGGTAAGTGAGTATGGGGATTCCGAATACAATATTAGTTTTCAGAATTATCGATTACTTTTATCGATTTTATCGATTTTTTGTAAAGTTTGACCTGCGGGGCTGGGAGTTTGCACAGGGGGGTAGTCGAGCATGCTGATTACGAATACAATATTAGTTTTTGAAATCGTACATTACTTTTATCGATTTTATCGATTTTTTTTGTAAATTTTGACATGCGAGGCTGGGAGTTTGCACAGGGGGGTAATCGAGCATGCTGATTACGAATACAAAATTAGTTTTTGAAATCGTCCATTACTTTTATCGATTTTATCGATTTTTTCGCAAAGTCCAAGCTACGGGAGTGGGAGTTGGCAGAGTGGGGTAACTGAGCATGCTGATTACGGAATGTAGTAGCAGTTCGTGAGAATATCCAATACTTTCTTTTTAGAGCCTTGGATTGGAAAGATGTAAGTTGGTACTTGGTCATGCATTCAAGCGAGCTATTCTTTATTTATCATCCTCAATCCTGAATCAAAACATTCCTGTCATCTGGGACTGGATTTCGGTAAGGGATAAGCGAGTGCGCTGATAACAAAACAGCCTCCCTAAAACAATTTGAGTGCTAATGCCAATCAAATGTATTGAAAGAGTACATTGATCATTTAAATTCACAACAATTTTGATTTTTTGGCGAAGTCTGGATTTGAAAATTTTTGGCGTATTCTGAAAAATGTCTTGTTTATGAAACACTCTTTTGGATTTCAGGTTCTAATAGACCTAGACAAATTGTTGAGTTTTTGCATGCACACATTGTATACGTGGGTAAACATACAAAAATATTTTGAGAAAAAAACCGTTCTTCCAAGGCTTTTTTAAATTTATTGGGAGGAAATCATGATGGCGTCTTCGAATGAGAAGGAGAAAAATTATTTGAGTAGCACCGCTGGATTGGCCATCAAAAGTTAGCATATACGTATTTTTGACGCAAGGTCCCAGGATGTCTCTGAAACGAGATACAAGCATTTTTGATTTTTCTGTAAAAATTCCGGTTTCACAGAGTGTTGATATATCCGTGCGTTTTCACCGAGTGAACCGCGGGTTCCGCCTCGACTGAGGTGGCCGAATGGCTCACCTCGACGGAGGTGGCCGAATGGCTCACCTCGACGGAGGTGTTGAGCCAGCGGTTCGATTTTTGTTACAACCTCGGTTGTCCGACAGCGGCAACCGATGGTTGTACCTCCGAATGGAGGAGAACAACCGAGTGGTTGTACCTCCGAATGGAGGAGAACAACCGAGTGGTTGTACCTCCGAATGGAGGGGAACAACCGTGTGGTTGTACCTCCGAATGGAGGAGAACAACCGAGTGGTTGTACCTCCGAATGGAGGAGAACAACCGAGTGGTTGTACCTCCGAATGGAGGAGAACAACCGAGTGGTTGTACCTCCGAATGGAGGAGAACAACCGAGTGGTTGTACCTCCGAATGGAGGAGAACAACCGAGTGGTTGTACCTCCGAATGGAGGAGAACAACCGAGTGGTTGTCTCCTCCGAATGGAGGAGAACAAACCGAGTGGTTGTCTCCTCCGAATGGAGGAAACCGAGTGGTTGTACCTCCGAATGGAGGAGAACAACCGAGTGGTTGTCTCCTCCGAATGGAGGAGAACAAACCGAGTGGTTGTACCTCCGAATGGAGGAGAACAAACCGAGTGGTTGTACCTCCGAATGGAGGAGAACAACCGAGTGGTTGTACCTCCGAATGGAGGAGAACAACCGAGTGGTTGTCCCTCAGAGGCATCCTCCGAGTGCATCCGATGGTTGTCCTTGGAGTATCCGATGGTTGTCCTCCGAGTGAGGCATTTAATGGTTGTTCTCCAGGCGAGGCATCTGGTGGATGTCCTCCGAGTGAGCCATCCGATGGTTGTCCTCCGAGTGTGGCAACCGTCCGGCACGAGGCAACCACCGGAAATGACCGGTGCCGCGACGCCTCGCCTTATATACCCCTCCATGGGGGCGGGGCAAGGGGCGGTCCAAAGTGGGCGGTCCAATTCGTGTGGTTAAGCATAGGCTTTCCATACAAAAACTATCCGCCCCTTCCGAGTTGGTGTGACCAATCACAGCCGGCCCCGCCCCTTTTCGAGGGGTATATAAGGCGGCCGATCTCGCCATTGTCGGTCACTCACCTCTGCTAGCCGGCGGCCACTGAACCACCGAGAGCTCTGAGTACCAAGCGAGGACCGAAGATCTAGGGACCTGAGGACCTGATAAAGGACCTGAGGACCAAGCGACAAAGCCGAAAGGCTTCTTCCTCCTCGAGAACCGAGATGCCAACGGCTCCACTCGAGTACCGAGAAGCCAACAGGCTCCACCTCGAGCACCGAGAAGCCAACAGGCTCCACCTCGAGCATCGAGAAGCCGGCTCTACCTCGAGTACCGAGAAGTCGAGGCTCCCATATCTCGAGGAGCTTACAGGATGCCGCCGAAGAAGCGTGCATCCATCGGAAGAGTTGATCCCAAGGCCAAAAAGGTCAGGGATCAGCGAGAGGCTGAGACCTCAGAGCAGCGCCAGGAACGGCTAGAAGGCAATCGTGCCAGAATAGCCGAGGCGAGAGCAACACAAACGCTGGAACAGCGTGAAGCAAGTCTCTCGCAGACTCGCCTGCGGCTTGCTGCTCTGAGAGCCTCAGAAACACAAGAAAGCCGTGATTCTCGACTCGCGGATAAACGGTTGAGAACCGCTGAAGCCAGATCCCAGGAGACGGCTGAAGAGCGCACATCTCGACTCGAAGACATGCGGTCGAGAAACGCTGAAGCCAGATCTCAGGAGACGGCTGAACAGCGCCAATCTCGACTCGAAGACATGCGGTCGAGAAACGCTGAAGCCAGATCTCAGGAGACGGCTGAACAGCGCGAGTCTCGCCTCGACAGCAGTCGAATGAGGACTGAGGCCTCACGAAGAGCGGAAACTGGTGCAGCGCATTCAGTTAGGCTCGAACGTGATCGTGCTCGACAAGTCCACGCTCGACAGACATCCAGGCGAGTAGATCTTCACCTCGCGGCACTCAACTACGATGCCCAGGTAGACTACTCGACCCATCCGAAGGTACTAATCGGAAGGATGGATGTCGTATGTGGTAAGTGTCAAGCCAAGAAGTTCAGAGCCGAACCTCCTGGCATGTGCTGCTCCAGCGGCAAGGTCGATCTTCCGCCTTTACGTGAGCCGCCTGAGCCGCTTCGTTCCTACATGTCCGGCACCAGTGCTGTGTCCAGGCATTTCTTGCAGAACATCAGGAAGTACAATGCGTGCTTCCAGATGACGTCGTTTGGCACTACAGTTGCCACGCCAGACGTTGAGGAACAGGGCTTCATGCCAACATTTAAGGTGCAGGGACAGGTCTATCATAGAGTTGGTTCCCTGCTTCCTAATGGCAATGATAGCCCCAAGTTCTTGCAGCTGTACTTCGTCTGCGACGAGCAGCTGCAAGCGGATCAACGTTGCGGCATCATCGGTGGCACAAGGCCGGACGTCGTGCTAGAGCTGCAAAGAATGCTGCATCAGCACAACGAGCTGGTGAAGGACTTCAAGACCAACCTGGATCGAATGACTACAGACGAGTATAAGGTCGTTATCCGTGCTGACAGAAGGCCTGCTGGTCAGCATGAACGACGCTTCAACGCTCCGTCTGTAAGCGAGATGGCGGTGGTCTTGGTTGGCGAAGACGACAGCGACGGGCGTGACATTATCATCGAGAAACGTTCCGAAACGTTGGAGCGCATCTCTGAAACCCATAGGTCGTACGATGCCCTGCAATACCCACTCATGTTCTGGGATGGGGTAGACGGGTATCACTTCGAACTATGGCAAAGGAATCCTAGCACTGGTGCCCCTACCAATAAGAGGGTATCGGCTATGGATTTCTATGCGCATCGCATGATGATAAGGTCCACGTCCTTCAACCACGTCGTGAAATGTCGCCAATTATTTCACCAGTTCATCGTGGACATGTATGCCAAGATTGAGAGTGAACGGCTCCTCTTCATTCGACGCAATCAGCGAAAGCTGCGTGCAGACGACTACATCCACCTGCGGGATGCCGTGGCCGGAGATGGAAATGTCACTGACCTCGGGCAAATGGTCATACTACCATCCTCCTTCACGGGCGGCCCACGCCACATGCACGAGTACACTCAGGACGCAATGGCCTACGTTAGAGCGTACGGGCGTCCTGATCTGTTCATCACGTTCACGTGCAACCCGGCGTGGACCGAGATTGCGGAAGAGCTCTTCCCTGGTGAAGCGCCTTCTGACCGCCACGACATCACGGCGAGAGTCTTTAAACAGAAGCTCACGAAGCCTATAGACGTGCTAACGAAGAGCCACGTCTACGGAGACACTCGCTGCTGGATGTACACCGTGGAATGGCAGAAGCGCGGTCTTCCGCATGCCCACATCTTAGTGTGGCTGAAGGAGAAAATACGCCCAGATCAGATCGACAGCATCATCTCGGCGGAGCTTCCCAGTCAAGAAGAGGATCCTCTTCTATTCGATGTTGTCCTCAAAAACATGACCCATGGGCCATGCGGACCACTAAATCCGAGGTCGCCTTGCATGAAGGACGGCAAATGCACCAAAAGGTACCCTCGGCAGCTGATCCGCGAAACCCAAACGGGAACTGATGGCTATCCTCTATACAGAAGGCGAAAGCCTGATGATGGAGGACATACCGCCGTCATTCAAATGAAGGTGGACCATCAGACCGTAGACGTCGTGGTGGACAACAGCTGGGTTGTGCCATACACTCCCTTGCTCTCGAAAATGTTTCGAGCACATATTAATGTGGAGTACTGTAATTCGGTGAAGTCGATTAAGTACATCTGTAAATATGTGAACAAGGGAAGTGACATAACAACGTTCGGCCTCGAGCATGCCACTGCACCGTTTGATGAGATCGAACGATATCAAACGGGCAGGTACATAAGCAGCAACGAGGCAGTTTGGCGTATCCTGGGTTTCAGGATACACGAATATTACCCACCTGTCACCCATCTACATGTCCATCTAGAGAATGGACAACGCGTCTACTTCACGGCTGATAATGCGCAGGAAAGAGCTGCGCAACCACCTCAAACAACTTTGACGGCATTCTTCCTTCTGTGCCAACATGATCCGTTCGCACGGACTTTGTTGTACTCAGAAGTTCCAAGATATTATACTTGGAACAAGTCAACAAAGAAGTGGGCCAGAAGGAAGCAAGGAGCCGAAGTTCCCGGACAACCTGGCATACGTGCTGCGGATGTGTTAGCGCGTGTATATACTGTACACCCTAACCAAGCCGAATGCTTCTACCTCAGATTGTTGCTTCACACAATCCGAGGACCGACGTCATTCGCAGCATTGAGGACCATCGATGGAGAGGAATGTGAGACCTACAGAGAAGCATGCCAAAGACTTGGCTTGCTTGAAGATGATCAGCAATGGGACAGAACTCTCGCAGAAGCAGCTACGACAAGTTTCGCTGCTCAACTGCGAAGTCTCTTCGGCATCATCTTGACGGTCTGTCAACCGTCAAATCCTCGAGCACTCTGGGAGAAGTACAAAGAGGCTCTGAGTGAAGACGTACTCAGGGAATGTCGCAGAGAGGCACCCTCTGTAGACGTCGGTTACTCTCCCCAGATATTCAACCGAGCGTTGATACTGCTTGAGGATACGTGCGTGTCGATGACTGGTCAAACTCTCAGAGACCTCGGCTTGCCGTCGCCAGTACGCGGAGATGACCAGGCACTCGAGAGCGATGTTCTCCGAGAGAGGTCCTATGATGCCGATCAGCTGACCACATTTGTAGAGTCTAACAGACCTCTTCTTACGGAGGATCAAGAGTTGGTTTACCGTGCTGTTCTGGACACGATTTCCAGTGGCAAAGGTGGGCTACTCTTTCTCGACGCTCCGGGTGGAACAGGGAAAACGTTTCTCATCAATCTCCTACTTGCCGAGATTCGCAGACAAGGAGGGATCGCAGTAGCAGTGGCATCCTCGGGGATTGCCTCAACACTGCTAGAGGGAGGCCGAACTGCCCATTCAGCCTTCAAGCTTCCTCTGGATATTGCTCATGTAGAGCACCCAGTGTGTGGGATAAGCAAGGGCACAGGGAAAGCCAAGGTGCTACAGGAAGCCAAACTCATAGTTTGGGACGAATGCACCATGGCGCATAAGAAGTGCCTAGAAGCCCTTGACAACACACTACGGGACATACGAGAAAGCAACACGCTAATGGGTGGGGTTGTCGTGTTACTGGCAGGCGACTTTCGTCAAACTCTGCCAGTGGTTCCGCGACCAACTCCAGCAGATGAGCTGAACGCTTGCCTCAAAGCTTCTCCTCTCTGGAGACATGTTCGATCGCTGAATCTCACGACGAACATGCGAGTCCACCTCCTTGGCGATGAGACTGCCCGAAACTTTGCGCAACAGCTGTTGCTTCTTGGCGAAGGCAGAATTCCGGTTGAACCAAGTTCTGGCTGGATTACCTTTCCTCCAGACTTCTGCAATATGGTTCAATCGGTGGGAGAACTGATCGAAAAGGTCTTCCCAAACATTGCCACCAACTTCAGCAATGGGGACTGGATTTGCGAGCGAGCAATTCTGGCACCCAAAAATGAGCAAGTGGATTCTATCAATGCTCAGATTTTAAACAGCCTACCTGGACCGGTATCAACGTACACGTCCTTTGATACCATGGTTCAGCGTGAACAGGCTGTTTACTTCCCCACTGAGTTCTTGAATTCACTCCAGCCCAATGGGATACCACCTCACAGACTTGATCTGAAGGTTGGTTTGCCAATCATGCTCCTTCGTAACATCAACCCACCGAGGATGTGCAATGGTACAAGGCTTTGCATCAGGTATCTCATGCCAAACGTCATAGTAGCGACCATATTGGCGGGGAAGTTCAAAGGCGAAGTCGTTCATGTTCCACGAATCCCTTTCGTCCCCTCCGATATGCCCTTTGAGTTCAGGCGAGTGCAGTTTCCGGTCAGGCCTGCACTTGCTATGACGATCAACAAAGCGCAAGGACAGTCTCTACGAACAGTAGGAGTAGACCTGGAAACTCCCTGTTTTTCGCATGGTCAACTGTACGTGGCGTGTTCGAGGGTCGGGAGTCCGGCGAACCTGTACATATATGCGCCCGAAGGGAGCACGGCTAACGTAGTGTATCCCAGGGCGCTAACATAATTGCATGCTGTAGTATAGTACAGTATTTATTTGTTGCATGCCATTCTATTGGAAAATCCAAAAAAATTGGAAAATACAAAATCCAAAAAAATGGCAAAACGAAAACCCAAAAAAACGGAGGCCAGCGGCGGTCAGGGCAGGTGGGTGGGACAAACAAGAAACTGGACAGATCCAGTCGAGCTTCCCTCCTTACTGATGAGTTCCGGGGAAAGCCTAGGACCTGTTTAGCCAAACCGTCTGAGGGTAGGAACGAAACGGTACATCCTCTTCTTGAGGAACGAAACGGAAGGACGACTATCGGCATCGGCTGCCTCTGTTGAGGACAACCATCGGTTCAACCATCGGTACAACCATCGGTTGCCTCTCTTGAGGACAACCATCGTACCAACCATCGGTTGTCTCTATCGACGACAACCATCGGTTGTCTCTATCGAAGACAGCCATCGGTTGCCTCACTTGGAGGACAACCATCGGTTGCCTCACTCGAAGGACAACCATCGGATGTCTATCGAGGACAGCCATCGGTTGCCTCACTTGGAGGACAACCATCAGTCGCCTCACTCGGAGGACAACCATCGGATGTCTATCGAGGACAGCCATCGGTTGCCTCACTTGGAGGACAACCATCGGTACAACCATCGGTTGCCTCTGTTGAGGACAACCATCGGTACAACCATCGGTTGCCTCTGTTGAGGACAACCATCGGTACAACCATCGGTTGCCTCCGTTAAACAACCATCGGTACAACCATCGGTTGCCTCTCTTGAGGACAACCATCGGTACAACCATCGGTTGCCTCTGTTGAGGACAACCATCGGTACAACCATCGGTTGCCTCCGTTGAGGACAACCATCGGTACAACCATCGGTTGCCTCCGTTGAGGACAACCATCGGTATAACCATCGGTTGCCTCTGTTGAGGACAACCATCGGTTGCCTCTGTTGAGGACAACCATCGGCACAACCGTCGGTCGCCTCTGTTGAGGACAACCATCGGTACAAGTTGCCTCTCTTGAGGACAACCATCGGTACAACCATCGGTTGCCTCTGTTGAGGAAAACCATCGTACCAATCATCGGTTGCCTCTGTTGAGAACAGCCATCGGTTGTCTCTATCGACGACAACCATCGGTTGTCTCTATCGAAGACAGCCATCGGTTGCCTCACTTGGAGGACAACCATCGGTTGCCTCACTCGAAGGACAACCATCGGATGTCTATCGAGGACAGCCATCGGTTGCCTCACTTGGAGGACAACCATCAGTCGCCTCACTCGGAGGACAACCATCGGATGTCTATCGAGGACAGCCATCGGTTGCCTCACTTGGAGGACAACCATCGGTACAACCATCGGTTGCCTCTGTTGAGGACAACCATCGGTACAACCATCGGTTGCCTCCGTTAAACAACCATCGGTACAACCATCGGTTGCCTCTCTTGAGGACAACCATCGGTACAACCATCGGTTGCCTCTGTTGAGGACAACCATCGGTACAACCATCGGTTGCCTCCGTTAAACAACCATCGGTACAACCATCGGTTGCCTCTCTTGAGGACAACCATCGGTACAACCATCGGTTGCCTCTGTTGAGGACAACCATCGGTACAACCATCGGTTGCCTCCGTTGAGGACAACCATCGGTACAACCATCGGTTGCCTCCGTTGAGGACAACCATCGGTATAACCATCGGTTGCCTCTGTTGAGGACAACCATCGGTTGCCTCTGTTGAGGACAACCATGGGCACAACCGTCGGTCGCCTCTGTTGAGGACAACCATCGGTACAAGTTGCCTCTCTTGAGGACAACCATCGGTATAACCATCGGTTGCCTCTGTTGAGGACAACCATCGGCACAACCGTGGTTGCCTCTATTGAGGACAACCATCGGTACAAGTTGCCTCTCTTGAGGACAACCATCGGTACAACCGTCGGTTGCCTCTGTTGAGGACAACCATCGGTACAACCATCGGTTGCCTCTGTTGAGGACAACCACCGGTACAACCATCGGTTGCCTCCGTTAAACAACCATCGGTACAACCATCGGTTGCCTCTCTTGAGGACAACCATCGGTACAACCATCGGTTGCCTCTGTTGAGGACAACCATCGGTACAACCATCGGTTGCCTCCGTTGAGGACAACCATCGGTACAACCATCGGTTGCCTCCGTTGAGGACAACCATCGGTATAACCATCGGTTGCCTCTGTTGAGGACAACCATCGGTTGCCTCTGTTGAGGACAACCATGGGCACAACCGTCGGTCGCCTCTGTTGAGGACAACCATCGGTACAAGTTGCCTCTCTTGAGGACAACCATCGGTATAACCATCGGTTGCCTCTGTTGAGGACAACCATCGGCACAACCGTGGTTGCCTCTATTGAGGACAACCATCGGTACAAGTTGCCTCTCTTGAGGACAACCATCGGTACAACCGTCGGTTGCCTCTGTTGAGGACAACCATCGGTACAACCATCGGTTGCCTCTGTTGAGGACAACCACCGGTACAACCATCGGTTGCCTCCGTTAAACAACCATCGGTACAACCATCGGTTGCCTCTGTTGAGGACAACCATCGGCACAACCGTGGTTGCCTCTATTGAGGACAACCATCGGTACAAGTTGCCTCTCTTGAGGACAACCATCGGTATAACCATCGGTTGCCTCTGTTGAGGACAACCATCGGTACAACCATCGGTTGCCTCCGTTAAACAACCATCGGTACAACCATCGGTTGCCTCTGTTGAGGACAACCATCGGTACAACCGTCGGTTGCCTCTGTTGAGGACAACCATCGGTACAAGTTGCCTCTCTTGAGGACAACCATCGGTACAACCGTCGGTTGCCTCTGTTGAGGACAACCATCGGTACAACCATCGGTTGCCTCTATTGAGGACAACCATCGGTACAAGTTGCCTCTCTTGAGGACAACCATCGGTATAACCATCGGTTGCCTCTGTTGAGGACAACCTTCGGTTGCCTCTGTTGAGGACAACCTTCGGCACAACCGTCGGTTGCCTCTGTTGAGGACAACCATCGGTACAACCATCGGTTGCCTCTGTTGAGGACAACCATCGGTACAACCATCGGTTGCCTCCGTTAAACAACCATCGGTACAACCATCTTTTGCCTCTGTTGAGGACAACCATCGGCACAACCGTGGTTGCCTCTATTGAGGACAACCATCGGTACAAGTTGCCTCTCTTGAGGACAACCATCGGTACAACCGTCGGTTGCCTCTGTTGAGGACAACCATCGGTACAAGTTGCCTCTCTTGAGGACAACCATCGGTACAACCGTCGGTTGCCTCTGTTGAGGACAACCATCGGTACAACCATCGGTTGCCTCCGTTGAGGACAACCATCGGTATAACCATCGGTTGCCTCTGTTGAGGACAACCATCGGTTGCCTCTGTTGAGGACAACCATCGGCACAACCGTCGGTCGCCTCTGTTGAGGACAACCATCGGTACAAGTTGCCTCTCTTGAGGACAACCATCGGTATAACCATCGGTTGCCTCTGTTGAGGACAACCATCGGCACAACCGTGGTTGCCTCTATTGAGGACAACCATCGGTACAAGTTGCCTCTCTTGAGGACAACCATCGGTATAACCATCGGTTGCCTCTGTTGAGGACAACCATCGGCACAACCGTGGTTGCCTCTATTGAGGACAACCATCGGTACAAGTTGCCTCTCTTGAGGACAACCATCGGTACAACCGTCGGTTGCCTCTGTTGAGGACAACCATCGGTACAAGTTGCCTCTCTTGAGGACAACCATCGGTACAACCGTCGGTTGCCTCTGTTGAGGACAACCATCGGTACAACCATCGGTTGCCTCTGTTGAGGACAACCATCGGTACAACCATCGGTTGCCTCCGTTAAACAACCATCGGTACAACCATCGGTTGCCTCTATTGAGGACAACCATCGGTACAAGTTGCCTCTCTTGAGGACAACCATCGGTATAACCATCGGTTGCCTCTGTTGAGGACAACCTTCGGTTGCCTCTGTTGAGGACAACCTTCGGCACAACCGTCGGTTGCCTCTGTTGAGGACAACCATCGGTACAACCATCGGTTGCCTCTGTTGAGGACAACCATCGGTACAACCATCGGTTGCCTCCGTTAAACAACCATCGGTACAACCATCTTTTGCCTCTGTTGAGGACAACCATCGGCACAACCGTGGTTGCCTCTATTGAGGACAACCATCGGTACAAGTTGCCTCTCTTGAGGACAACCATCGGTACAACCGTCGGTTGCCTCTGTTGAGGACAACCATCGGTACAAGTTGCCTCTCTTGAGGACAACCATCGGTACAACCGTCGGTTGCCTCTGTTGAGGACAACCATCGGTACAACCATCGGTTGCCTCCGTTGAGGACAACCATCGGTATAACCATCGGTTGCCTCTGTTGAGGACAACCATCGGTTGCCTCTGTTGAGGACAACCATCGGCACAACCGTCGGTCGCCTCTGTTGAGGACAACCATCGGTACAAGTTGCCTCTCTTGAGGACAACCATCGGTATAACCATCGGTTGCCTCTGTTGAGGACAACCATCGGCACAACCGTGGTTGCCTCTATTGAGGACAACCATCGGTACAAGTTGCCTCTCTTGAGGACAACCATCGGTATAACCATCGGTTGCCTCTGTTGAGGACAACCATCGGCACAACCGTGGTTGCCTCTATTGAGGACAACCATCGGTACAAGTTGCCTCTCTTGAGGACAACCATCGGTACAACCGTCGGTTGCCTCTGTTGAGGACAACCATCGGTACAAGTTGCCTCTCTTGAGGACAACCATCGGTACAACCGTCGGTTGCCTCTGTTGAGGACAACCATCGGTACAACCATCGGTTGCCTCTGTTGAGGACAACCATCGGTACAACCATCGGTTGCCTCCGTTAAACAACCATCGGTACAACCATCGGTTGCCTCTGTTGAGGACAACCATCGGCACAACCGTGGTTGCCTCTATTGAGGACAACCATCGGTACAAGTTGCCTCTCTTGAGGACAACCATCGGTATAACCATCGGTTGCCTCTGTTGAGGACAACCTTCGGTTGCCTCTGTTGAGGACAACCTTCGGCACAACCGTCGGTTGCCTCTGTTGAGGACAACCATCGGTTGCCTCTGTTGAGGACAACCATCGGTTGCCTCTGTTGAAAACAACCACAATTAAAGAGCCAAAGTTGTTTTCTCTTCTTGAGGAATATAACTTCGTTTTTTTACCGAAGTGTATGTGATGCCGGGCGGAGGCGGGTAAGCCAGCTATAAATAATGTGTTGCTAATGTGTGAGAAAGACCAACAATTTGAATGAAATATACAGTGGGGGCTCTGCGTGGGGACCTCCAAATCGATGAGGCCCATTTGAGACGAAGTTGTACTCCTCTTTTTGAGGAATACAACTTCGGCTTTTTTTTACCGAAGTGTATGTGGCGCCGGGCGGAGCCGGGTAAGCCAGCTAGTTATACATAAAAATATGCTTTGAATGATCTCTTTTGCATTTGTTTTGCTTATTTTCCGCGCACTGGCCAACACCTGGAAGGATAGGCTCAGTCGACGCTAACGCTCCCCCTCCCCCCAGTCAACATTTTTTGGAGGTGAGAAACCGACACTACCACCTTCACTTTTGGCGTTCAGTGGTAGCTGGGACCACCTTCACTTTTAGGGTACTCGGCTCCCCCATCGCACCTTCGGTTCTTCCGGCCATCTTGCCGTCTGCTCGCTCTCTCATGCACGAAATATCTTGGTCGGACGCAACGGCTCCCTCAGTGTGTGCAACGAATGACTATGCACATATGGCAGTGCGCTTTATCCTTCTCTGTGCGTCTCACTTGACAATACTTCAATAAGCGCCACAGTTCTGTAAACAGTTGTTTCTCTTCACAAATGGAACATTCTCACTTGTGTGTGGTTAACGTGCATGGAGAGCGGGACATGCAAAAACTTTGATTTAAGAAGCCTTTGGCTAGTTAAAAGATTTTTATCTTGCTAGGCGTAGTATCAAACGGCGACACTCGCAGTACTCGCTTTCTTTTATCTGTCCACCCTCAGAAGTGCCAACGGAATTATTCGCGCAGTCAAAGCTACTTGCACTCCACTCACGGTGCTTTTTTGTTGATAAAATTTAAGCGTTAAACGAATTTGAGAGTTCTTGATTTCAAATTATAAAAAACTAGCTGGCTTACCCGGCTCCGCCGTATGTTCCGAATAGAAAATTCCATTTCTTAACCGATCCGAACCAAACTTGGCACACATACACTTCGGGCCCCGGCGGGTGTCACAGTCCACTTTTCGTTATCGATTGATGTCGATTTTATCGATTTTTTGTAAAATTTGAGCTAGGGGGCTGGGATTTGGCAGGGAGGTGTAATCAAGCATGCTGATCACCCCCACGGGGGTGATCAGCATGCTCGATTACCCCCCCCCCTGTGCCAAATCCCAGCCCCGTAGCTCAAACTTTGCAGAAAAATCGATAAAATCGATAAAAGTAATGCACGATTTTGAAAACTAATATTGTATTCGGAATCCCCATGCTCACTTACCCCCCTGTGCCAACTCCCAGCCCCGTAGCTCAAATTTTGCAAAAAATCGATAAAATCGATATCGATCGATACGAAAAGTAGCCTATGACACCCGCCGGGGCCCGAAGTGTATGTGTGCCAAGTTTGGTCCGGATCGGTCCAGAAATGGAATTTTCTATTCGGAACATACGTACACACAGACAGACATACAGACAGACAGACAAACAGACATTCAGCTCTATATATAAGATTTCTCCGGAAAACGGAAAACACAAAAAGTAGTGCTTTTAAATCAGTTGATTGGAAAGACTTTGTTTTGTGCTCGCTAAACAATGTAGAAGGATCGAGCTCAGCTAGAGATTATAACAAAACCGCTTGTTATTCCGTAGCTGCTCTTCGCAAAACAATTTATAGACTTGCCAGCCTCCAAATCCTTTCTTGTTTGAAACCCGCTGTCTGCCACGACTGATATGATAAGATTTGTGAATGAGCGAGTTAAATTGGCTAGAATGAAGAAAAAACTCGGCGAATCAGAAAATTGCTCGAAGTAAATAACCTTTGACCAAACCTTCATTCCTTATGATGGAAATTGACGTATTGCATGTCACAGAAATTACAATTCATTTAGCGCTATGTTCTCAAGGATCTTATTTTTTAAAATAGTTACTCATCATAGGGAGCTGTATAAACTCTATTCAACTTATATGCGGACGTAGATATGACGGTAAATATGTTACCGGCTTTATAATCTAAAAAATTTTTCAGATCGTGTATTTTACTTATCAAGTTGGATGTGGTCGAAAAAACTTCAATAGCAGCGGCAAATTTTCTGGAGGTAATTTACTGTGCCTCGTCCTATCTTATGAATGATATATCACACAAATACCTTTCGCGGGCAGACTTCCTGATCTTTTCACAATGTTTTAAAAGTTGTTCTCTGTTTGAATTTCTATCAGCATTGCTTTCTAATGGCATTTTTTTGCTTCGCAAGTAAATTTCTCGTTAGATCATCAAAAAAAAATTGGCAGTTTGATAGTGTTTTGCTGTCTGTCGAAGTTAACAGCTCGTAAGCAAAAAGAAAGGTGTCATATACGACATATATTAGGTTGTCTTATAATTAATGTATGTTTTTTTGAAGTTCGAATTCTGATCAAGATAATTATTTCCAAAAATAATCTTCTTGAGCGCAATAAAAACATTGCAAACAGCAAACCTTTGACTATATAACGCATGCCTTTGTAAAATCGTAACCATTCTGTGGAAGATTTTCTAGCTTGATAAATTCCCGGTCCTTCTTGCTCAAGATTTTTATGCAGCATAGATGGGCCTCAGCGACCAGCAAAGTTTGAGACAAGATTTCTAAGTTCAGAATTTCTCAAAAATTGATGTTGATAAGCTTTTTGTAGAACAAAACTTTACAATCTCTACTTTTCACAAATTTAGGGCAGAAGAGTAAAAGTAAAAAAACTTCGTATATTTGTCAC
Organism: Cylicocyclus nassatus; assembly: GCA_958299035.1. NCBI lineage: Eukaryota > Metazoa > Nematoda > Chromadorea > Rhabditida > Strongylidae > Cylicocyclus > Cylicocyclus nassatus. The sequence goes on along the minus strand of CATQJL010000001.1, from coordinate 98,514,577 downwards.
TTGTATTTGAAGACATGAAGCTCCGGTTTGAACAAGGATTTGCAAAAATGAAAGCACAAGGTAGAAACTAGAAAAATCGGGTTTTCAGGCACTATAAAGGATTTTGGAAAATGGTTTTTCTTTGTTTTTTTAAGTGTTAGAAAAACGTGCAATAATTACGAGATTAGAAAAACGTGCATCAATTATGAGACAACCTAATAGTATAGTTTGAAATTGGACTTTGGAAGGTATGCGTGATGTCCCGTGAACTTGTTATTCATATCCTTCATCTTGCATGTCTGCTTGCGCCTCGGTATCATTTGCAAAAATTTCAAAATGTATAGACATTTTCTAGAGCCGTTGACATTTGAAGCGAGGGGGGGGGAGAAGTAATGGAGGCAACGTGCTCAGGTCACTTACAGCTTTAGACGCTACTATCGGGTACACTACAAGCTACCTTAGTGGTGTTGTTCAATCTTTTTTCGCGGATCGCAGCCGTTTTGCTCGAGCTTTGTGCCGTCAGCAATGTATTACACTCTTTCTCATTAAAAGAGACGGGTAGAATATACGTTCAGAAACGCTGCATAAGGCTGGCATGAGGACTAGAACAGCAGGAGATTGGGCAGCACTATTGAGATAATCCACATCTAGGAAATTTTCCAGCAGGCCATTAAGAACTTTGCGAATTTGATGTGGCACTTCGCTCTACCATCTCAAGGCACCTTAGCAAGAGACTATCTCTAAAGGGAAACGATTGTGGATGTCTGAAGCCAGCCTTCGGCCGGACTTATGGAAGTCCGTGCGCCGAGGGAAGCGACGCCCTCGATTATGAAAGAGCTGCAGGTTGTTTGCTCGAGTTAAAGTTTTAGCTGTAAAAGACGCTCCTCCCCGCCCCCCCCCCCCCATCCCCAGGGGTTTTCATGCCTACTGGCCGGAAAAGAGTTTTCTAGTTCTGGCGAAAAATTGAGAGTCAAAAAGGGAAAAGACTGGGCACCTTTCTTACGCCTCTTGCACTGAGACGCCGCTCTCTCACACGCGTAGGCTTTTATGTATACGCGTTTAGGACCCTCATGCGTCAACGTCTCTGTGGCGGGGGAATGGCGACTCACGTTATGAAGAGGCTGCTGGCGAACGCCGCTGCGGCTTCTTTATCATTAGGAACGCCCTCTATTCGACGCAGAATGTCAATGCATACGAGGTCTAGGAGTGGGTTCAGAGAGAGGGAACTGTGGGGTCTTGGGCTGAGTCAACAAAGAGAGAGAAAATAGGGGCACCGTGGAAACCATTCTTGCCGGGAGAATCTTAGAAAAGGATTTGGCCCATCTTGAGGAAATGCTTAGGAAGAGAATTTTGTAACAAATAGAAAGGGGGAATAAAAGCTATAGAGACCTTTGCTTCAGCTAAGAAATGGGGAAGAAATGGGCACCAAGCAGACTTCGCCGCTTTAACAAGAGAACATTGACGGGGCTAGACAGCAAAGGACAAAAAGAGGTTCCATGTGGACCAAAAGGCACTTACTCAAAGGCAGCGTCCCAGCAAAATGATGAACTGGAATTTTACAGAGTTGCAGTGGTAGACCCTCCATCTTATATATAAAGCTGAATGTCTGTTTGTATGTATGTATGTATGTATGTCTGTACGTATGTTCCGAATAGAAAATTCCATTTCTGAACCGATCCGGACCAAACTTGGCACACATACACTACGGGCCCCGGCGGGTGTCATAGGCTACTTTTCGTCATCGATCGATATCGATTTTATCGATTTTTATCGATTTTTTTGCTGAGTCCACCTACGGGGCTGGGAGTTGGCACAGGGGGGTAATCGAGCACGGGGATTCCGAATACAATATTGGTTTTCAGGATTATCGATTACTTTTATCGATTTTATCGATTTTTTTGCAAAGTTTGAGCTACGGGGCTGGGAGTTCGCACAGGGGGGTAATCGAGCATGGGGATTCCGAATACAATATTGGTTTTCAGGATTATCGATTACTTTTATCGATTTTATCGATTTTTTTGCAAAGTTTGAGCTACGGGGCTGGGAGTTCGCACAGGGGGGTAATCGAGCATGGGGATTCCGAATACAATATTGGTTTTTGGGATTATCGATTACTTTTATCGATTTTATCGATTTTTTTGCAAAGTTTGAGCTAGGAGGCTGGGAGTTGGCACAGGGGGGTAATCGAGCATGCTGATCACTCCCAAGGGGGGTGATCAGCATGTTCGATTACACCCCTGTGCCAAATTCCAGCTCCCTAGCTCAAATTTTCAAAAAATCGATAAAATCGATAAAAGTAATGGACGATCTTGAAAACTAATATTGTATTCGTAATCTGCATGCTCGATTACCCCTGTGCAAAATCCCAGCCTCGCAGGTCAAAATTTACAAAAAATAGATAAAACCCATTAAAAGTAATCGATAATTCTGAAACTAATATTGTATTCGGAATCCCCATGCTCAATTCCCCCCCTGTGCCAACTCCTAGCCCTGTAGGTGAACTCTGCAAAAAAATCGATAAAAATCGGTAAATCGACATCGATCGATAACGAAAAGTGGACTGTGACACCCCGCGGGGCCCGAAGTGTATGTGTGCCAAGTTTGGTCCGGATACGGCGGAGCCGGGTAAGCCAGCTAGTATATATATATATATATATATATATATATATATATATATATATATATATACAGGGTGTCCCAAAAAAAATGTGCCTACTGTTTGATTGTAAATAACTCCCTTGTAGTGTAATGTTTCGAGATGTTTTAGGTACCGTTTTGTAGAGCGAGGTCAAACTTAGATTTGCAGTATGGAGCGAATCGTCTATCGCTCTTCATTACTGTAGGATTACGGTACAAAATTCGACAAGGATTTTAGGGCCATTGGAGGCTATATTCGGCCTCCGAACAGAACCAAACAAGCCAAAAACTCTTGTACTACGGTAACGGGAGCCGCTGATTCCGATTTTGAAATTTTCATTTTTCTATGATGCTTCTTTCCAAAGTTATCCCCGGTAAATCGTAATAACTCAGTTCCCAGCATTTGTCAGAAATGTAATTACAACGTCAAAAAAGCTGAAAACACTCGTAAAAAGTTGTTAGGTAGAATCAGCATGCGCGAAAACCCTAATACACGATTTTTCAGAATTTTTGAAAAAAGTTTTATTAAATAGTAAATTTCACATTAAATCCATATGTTGGAAGTTCTTACCGTAATCCTACAGTAGTGAAGAGAGATCAGTGATTCGCTCTATGCTGTAAATCTAAGTTCAACCTCGCTCTATAAAATGGCACCTAAAGCTTCTCGAAACACATCATCACAAGAGAGTTATTTACAATCAAACAGTAGGCACATTTTTTTGGGACACTCTGTATATATATATATATATATATATATATATATATATATATATATATATATATATATTGTGCGAGCCTATTACAGTGACTTGCGGGGGCCAGCCGTTTCCAAGTCAGCGCTTTTATCCTCCCAGATTACTCTGGTGCCAATTTACCGGCCCCGGAGGGTAGAGGGCTTGGTTGGCCCAAGGGCGGGGATCGAACCTGCGTCCGATCTGGTCATAGCGGCGCCTCTATACCGCGGCATAAATATCTGAAATAAATGTGCTTATCAAAGGTATATATGAAGGTGGAATCCAGCGGAATTGTGCGAATTTTATTAAGTAAATTTTGTTTAACGCACAGCGAAAAAAGTAGGCCGACCCAGGGAGTAACCGCCAAGAACCAGAATTTTGAATAATTAAATAGTGAAAAATCATGCGTAATTTCCACTGTTATAAATCTGATGTATGAAGATGTCAGCAATTGCGACTTCAAAGGTTTTCAAGAATAAGGTTTGGCCTTATCAGAATATATCGTAGCCGTGCAGATCCGTTGAAACACCGCCGAGAGCCAGACTCTTGAAGAAGCTGGTAGAAAAGCGCTTTCCAAAATTCAACAACTCATAACTTCTTCAGAAATGCATGAATCGGTTGCGACTTCATAGGTAGATTCTCCTCTTCAAGAGCTTTGAAATAATATATAACATATAGGGGTTAGGCGCCTTCTACGGCTTAGCACGAGGGGGAGACTTTTCATCACTAATTCTCCTCTGGCGGCCTCCAGCCAATACATTGAAGTGGGCGAAGGAGAGAATTAGTGATGGTCTCTCCCTCGAGCATTATATATCATTTGAAGCTCTTGAAGAGGAGAATCTAACTTATGAAATTACCACCATTCAAGCAATTCTGAAGAAGTCAGGAGCTGCTGAATTTTGAAAGGTGCTTTTTACCCGCTTCACAATCTTATAAAGTGTGGGAACTGCGGACTGCTTGATTGGCTAATGATAATGTACGCTTTCATAAACTTTTCCATCCATCTCGGTGCCCTCCTTCTCCGTCCTCTCCTCGCTTCCGACAGCAAGATGTTGCGGTTTTTTGTATCTCAGGGAACAAGGTGGACATCTGCTACGCATGTGGATAGCATCCTAAAGAAGAAACTGTCGGCCCGGACCAATGCCCATTTTGCCGGGAGCGATTGGTGTTGCCAGCAGGATAGCGCACCTGCGCACAAAGCGAACTTGTTGAAGCAGGGCTCCAAGACACCGTTAAGGTCTTCATTACTCCTGCGGAATCATCTAGAATATTAGCCGGATCTGAATATCTTTGACTACAACGTGTGGTCAGTTCTTTGAGTCAAAGTCTGCGCTCATCCGCAGAGACTGCGGAGTCTCTGCGACGTCTTCTTCAGAATGCGTGGGAGGAAGTCGACGTGGAGTACCTCCGTGCCACCATGGGCAGCGTTCCCAAGCGTTTTCGAGCTTGTGTTCGCGTCGAAAACAAAGTCTTCAAACTGTAAAGTTAATGTTATGTAGCAAAAGTTGATTGAACATAATTCATTGCTTTCATGTAATCATCTTGCACTTTCCCCGGCCCTGTACTTTATATCATGATCTTCCTCTTAAATAGAAGGAGACGCGCCAAGAACACGCTTGCATGTGCGAATGCAAGGAAGAAAAAAAAAATAGTGCTCACAAGTGAGGCTCAACAAGAGTTCCAAGTTTATCAAACATCTGCAATGCTCCGAGCCATATAAACGGATGAAAATATGCTTGTCAAGATTTGCAAACGAGTATATGCTGCAACGCTGTAGCGTAGTGGACAGATGAAATGTGATCTTTGAGTTCGGGAATCGCAAGCAGCGGCTTATCTTGTAATTAAGTGAAATGCTGATGACTTATTCGATTTTACCTTGAAAATACTTACCCATCAGTTTAAAAGGATCGCATTAGAATCACGATCACAAGATAACGTCTCACTCTAGAGCCTTCCTTCTAGTTAGTTCAGTTACGCTAACGACTGAAGTAATTTGTATTCCACTGAAGTTCCATTGCAAGCTACACTGCCTAGAACAGCACATAGCAAACAAATGTGAAATATTCTACTAGCCTGAAGACACTAATTTAAAGCTTTCACCCCCACGATTGACACTTTGCGTCAAAATTACTTTAATGCCAGCAAAAAAAAAAGACATGAGAGTGGCATCAGCTATACAATGGATAACAGTTTTTACCGCTCAGTATAAACTAGAACATATATATTCAATAGATTAGCTGCACAGCAGTACTCAGGATCACTTTAAATAATGCCAAAACAAAGGCATTGAAAGGCGGCATCTCACCAATATTAATTATGAAAATTCTGTTAGGAAAAATACTCCTGTTTTGCCTCTTGCCCTAGACAGGGAAGTATGGAAGGCTAACCACTCCCGAGGCTCATCAGTAGGGGAGGAGTGGTGGTAGTAGTGGTAGTCTTCACTCAAATTGTGTATATATATAGTGGGGGGTATTTATAGGGGGCGTGAGCGGTTAGATCAAAAATCAAGGCAGGACTAGGCTATAATCTAAAACATGATCTAACCTTTTTCTATGGTTTCTATGATGTAATTGACAAATTTTTTGGTGGTTTTGTATACATTTAAGTAGTTATATTTGTAAGTAATGGCTTTATTATATGTTAAACATTTTAAAATTGCATGTTTTACTAACTCTTTTTTATACTCCAGTTTAATAGAAGAATCAATGCATCCTATCAATCTTTTTTCGAAAACTCTAAATAAACTACATGTTCTAGAAAAGCTGTGCAGGTCTTTACAGTCTTTGCATATATTGTGAGAGGACCACCTAAATGGGCTGGAGTTCAAGCCTACTCGATTGGGCCCTCCAAACCCCGAGAAAACTGCACTCAAAGTGGCCTCAGGATGCGATTTGCCCCCCTCCCCCTGGGCCTCGATTACCCCTTTTACGTTTTGACACGTGTTCCCACTGAGACAATAGCAAAAGAAGCTCCGGGTCAAACTGAGCTTCTACAACTTCCGGAACACTCTCATTGGAGCTGCCAGGTAGGAGACCCACGCCACACGGACCAATAGCAGCGTCCGTCCCGGAAGTTTTAGAAGCTCAGTTTGCCCCGGAGGTTCTGTGCGACTGTCAGAGCAGACGACGCTTTCTTTGAGTATTTAACTCTGCGGTGAAGGCTAATCACAAAGGCTTATCTCATCCGAGTTCTCTGTAAGGCCTTCAAAAACTGGGGTTTTCGAGATTCCTAAGAAATTTGAACCCATATAGGGTCATACTAGGTCGAGAATGCCTGTATAGCCAAAAATTACGAGAGCAAATTCTTGGTGAGACACTGCCTTTTGATATCCTGAGAAGAAAGGTGTCTCAATTTCAAGCACGCATAGAGGAAATTCAAACTTCGACGTCCTTTTTCGAATCTGCTTTTTCTGAACGCGTTTTAGATATCGGAATACCCGGCTTTGCTCACTCCCCCAACATGAATACAGCGGCTAAGCAACAACAACTTATTAATATTTATCGTTCTTAACTCCCTTGGACGAGCTGAGTCTGAAATTGTGCTTTGCAGCTTTTGAAGATATCAATAACTCGCTTTCCCGGACGTGAAAAGTGCTGTTTGGGCGGGTGGCGAATGAGGCTGCTGGAGCCAATAATCCACTTGCCGCCGAGATGAGTACGGTATTTTCACTTCCGAGCCAATCGCACTCGAGAGCAGGCTTACGCCGTCCGCTTAAATAGCACTTTTCACGTCTGGAAAAGGTTATTGATATTTTTTGAAGCTGCAAAGGCACAGTCTTGGACCTAGCTCATCCAGGGGAATTGAGAACGTGAATATCCCAGATTTGCCATTCTGCCGAGCCGCTGCCTATAACATGATAGAACACCATTGTTTTTTTTTACTCCTATAGCATAACGTTTAGTGTACTGGCTAGAAGATATGCACTACACCGACAACGTATGCTTTGTTTTGCTACAATAGCTTCTTGAAGTTTTGGCATTGCATGTCAGTCAATTTTCTACTTCCAGGTTCGTAACTTCTTCTAGAGAACGAACCGCGCAGGCATGGAAGCAAGTTAGATTCGGATTCAGCTCGACAAGACGCATTTGATAATGTGCATTTCGTTCCACATCGCCACTGCGATTTAGGATCCTTTTCTAGTTAGAAGCCAATTTCTTTTTTTTTTCTTGTGCTTCATTTGCCTTCTACCATTTCAACTCTTAAGCAAAAAGAAAACACATGAGAGGAACGCTAAGGTGACTTCCCACGACTATTCAAATCTATGCGAAGGTTCATATTATTGTAACCAGACTTTTAGAAGTTCTTCTTCTGTTTAGTAGTCCTACAGGGTAGCTATTCCCGAAACGTTCTCTGCTTGATGTGAAATTCTGTTAAATTTCAATAAAGTCAAAGTTGTAAACTACAAAGTCTTAGCACGATGGAAAAATTTGGAAACCGAATAATATCTTTTTTCGAACAATTTCGATAGACATCTAACAATTATTCGTCTGGTCAAAATCTTCAACTCTGAGCATCCCGAAGAAGAATAGTTAACAACTAGCAGTTCGAAGAATTAACAACTGGTTGGCAATATGGTCGAAAATGGGTGTCCTGGACTCTCACAGTGATTTTGATCAGTATAACTTGAATAGAAATGAGTGAACAGTGAGAAGAAGATTTAT